>JAVCKT010006292.1:0-11412 GCA_032273925.1 Rhynchotus rufescens | reverse complement strand
CATCCCTCTTGTCCTGGGGAGCCCAGAACTGGACACAGTACTCCAGATGTGGCCTCACCAGGGCTGAGTAGAGGGGGGCAAATTCCTGCAACGCTCTAGCTGAGTTGGGCTCAGATAAATGCTATTGCTGACCAAAAGGACAAAGTGAAAGAAGAGCATGAAGATTCACATATAAATACATAAATATATAAATCATAATTATACATAATCTTGTAACTCAGAAAAAATGGCTTCCTTTTTTTCTCAAAGTGTGCTAGACTGCCTGATTGAAAAAAAATCTACTTTGTCTACTTTTTTTTGTGTGTGTTTAATTCTCATGACACTTTCTCCTTTTTTCCTTGAGATGCCAAGGATCATGCTTCTTGAATTTCCTGCTTCAAATAGGGAACTTCGGGGGCAGAGATAGGGAACTGGTAGCAAAAACATATTTTGTGTGCCACTTCTGGCCCACATTTGAATCTCAGTTTGCACATTGTCAAGATACCTGGTAGGGTTTCACTGTCTGGGTCTTGCAGATGCCATTGGGAGCAAACATGCTGCAGCCGAGGATGACAGGAATGGAAATGCAATTTCTTTGCTGTTGACCCTTCTGCTCGAAGCTGTTACAGCACCTACTGGGAGGAAATGAAACACATAGCTAGTAGATAGATCTAGGAAAGGAAGGTATAAATAGGGTAGAGACAAATTTAGGCATGAGTGAGGAGGTAAATAGCTTGGGGGGAGCACATTTAAATGAGATGGGTCTGTCTCGAAGGGAAAATGACTTTTAGGATGGGTATGGATCCAGCAGTGTCAGATGACATTGACTCTCAACAGGTCCTGCTGAGCAAGACCTCCTGGCTACCAGTTGTTGACACTGCACATCTGGAGTTACAACTAACTCCTGCTGCAGCAAGGTTTGCAAAACCTCTGCTCCTCCAGATGTGCTGTCCAGAGACAGAATTTCAGTAGCCAGCAGCAAGAGAGAGAAAACAGGAGTGGTTGATAAGTCAAACAGTTGGGGCCAGAGCCCCAACATCTACCTTAGAAGTTCTACAGGACTTATTTTTTCAGCTCAGGCTAGCTGTAGGTCATGAACTGAGTGCCTTTGTGCTGCTGGATGTTGTTATGAATGGTCTATGTTTTCTCTGCTTAGCTGCACAAATCATGAAGAAGCACCTTTCTTTGAATTTTTTGAATATGCTTCATGCTAACTATTTCTTGCATGGGAACAGACACTGAACAGTTTGTTTTCATTTATGCAGTGCAGATACATCATGATTAAACCTCTACCAGATCTGTTTTCACTGATCTGTACAAAACAGAAATGGCCTCAAGACCTTCAGTTTATTTTTGATATTTTTCTAAGTTTTGAAAGCATGATTTGTCAGCCTTAAGGTTTCCCTTAGTGCATTACTTTGCAGGTTAATATTATTTGTATTACAGGGGCCTCTACAATGCTGACTCATAGAGCTATAGAAATAAATTCACTCTCTAGATCTGAAGAGGATGTGGGATTCCTGAAAAGTACACAGGACACTCTTGAAATCCTCATAGTTTAAAAGGCAAAGTGGAAAAGTGTAGAAAGGAAACACTGATTATCTGCCAACTGGACAGAACACAGATGCACAGATAACTTGGATAAGGTCAGGGAGAGAGTGGAGTTCCCCTGTCCAGTTATCCCATGATCTAAGTGGAGGTGGTTCCAGCAGAACTAGTGCTGATGAGTCCACATTCATACCAAACATAAATGTACTAAGAATCTTGGATTTTTTTTTTTACTTTTTGTTTTTAATTAAAAATAACTCACATTAACACAGCCAATTAAAGATAACATATGAAAGAGGAAATATCTAAAGAGAAGACAGTTCATTAATAAACACTAAGCATAACATTTTGCAGAAAAACTACTTACAATGTTACCTAAATTTACATCACAATAGAAGTTCAGAGTTCAGATTGTCTAAAAAGCTCAACTCATTTTTTATAGGTATTTTGCTGGTATTAATCTCCATGGTATCCAGCACTTCAGAGGAAGAAACACTTGTACTGTGAGATGGTTTGAAGTGTATCTCAAGATACTTACAGAATATGTATTAATTTTCATACCAAACAGCATAGGACATCTCCGTTTAAAAGAATGACAGAACAAAACTTACACAGATTCAATCAGAAAACTATTTATGTATGAATAACTGTCTACCAATTTTGCCTTTTTTTTCAAATATTATTACAGATTGGTTAGGGCTAAAGAAATGGTGCTGCTACATTTAACCTCTTTCAATCCTCTTTTTGCAGTTTGTGGTTAACATGATGAAAGAAATATCATGTGATTATAGCAACTGCTTTAGCACGCCTGAGGAATAAAAATAGATTTCTTCTGTTCTACTTAGAAGAGCTTTGTTACCATATATCCTCACACTTTTTATTTTACTGTTTCTCACACCACTTCTGCGTTAAAGAAGTGACATTATCTTCAATTTGCAGATAAATAACTGAGGGAGTTTGCTAAACATGCAGGTTTGCAACCTGATGATACTGATTCAATAAATAATTGAATGATACTCAGCTCTAAAAGCCCAGTCCCAGAGGCATTATTCACAAAATGACTTAGGTGATAAAAGTCCTTGTAAAATAAATAGGAAAGAGTTTGGTACTTGCACTGGTCTAAGCTAGTCTATAGGAAATAATAAAAGTCAGCACCTTCACCTTAATCGCCATGCCCTGTGAAACGGGAGCCCTGAAATCAGGAGTGGTTGATGTGCCTTGGTGCCCAAATCCCTGTTTTCTCTTGCAGAAATCAGTTTACCAGAGATTTACTGAACCTATACAGATCCTTTCTGAAACACTAGAGATGCTCAGACTAACATGGCTTGTTCCGGTTTTCACTCCAGTAGATGTAAGTATCCCCTATATCCTGTGTTGCATCAGCCACTGTGTTCTGGATACCAGATCAAGCTCTGGTCACACTGGTTCTTTTTATGTGGGTTGAGAGGAAAAGCTATTTCTAAGGCGTCTTGTCCCAGAATGAACAACTAGGGCTCAATTCAGTCACCCACACAGAGGTATCTAACGCCATTTGGGGTGTCCTGGGTTAACCAGCGTCTGACAGATGCAAAATTGGTCCTAAAGGAGACTTGCAACCTTCTGGAGTGGCAGCTGGAGGCAAGATAGGACACCTTTACATACCCAGATTGCCAATAGGTGTTCACATGTGATCAAAGAAATGGGGTTCTATGTCTGAAGAGAGGGATAAAGTCCCTGAAAGAGATGTGAAAAATTCTGCTCTGAATTTATCTATGTATTTTCATTAATTATAAAGACTGTTCAGATGATTAGATTTAATAATCTGAAATTGAGATTCAGCTCACCCTGAGCATGAGAGTTTTTATTGTAGAGCTAGGTTATCAAATCTGAAGCTAGGTTATCTGAAAATGCTTCCTGCACGGAGAATGTCAAAGTAGATGTATATATGTTATGTCAAGCCTAGCTTTTAGCACTGTGAAAAAAAAGTTTAAAATAAACAAGAAACTGTTGAGAATTATCGATATTATATATGAAATATTCCTATATCCTTAGCTGTGATATGCATCTTTTCTTTACATGTAATATTGTTCTTTTTTCTATGTATATATTAAAATAAAATGATTATAAAATATATGACTAAGTTTGCAGCAGTTTGTATCACGAAAAACTCTTTAACAAACATCATCATGAAAAATATTTCAATAATTTAAACATTCTGAAGAATTAATGGCAAGCCAGGAATAATTTTTTAGTCTTAATGAACGAGTAAAACCATTCTCTCAGAACAAGGGCATTACAATGGGAAGGAAATACACATTTATGTACTGTACTTTACAGGAAAATTGGTCCAGTACTTTACAGAATAATGACATACTGTTGCCTAACAAGTCTCAAATTAGCAAAGAGGATGGAGCAGCACCTTCTGCTCACTTCCAGGGTTTAACTTTGAGGAATGTTCCCACTGATAAGCCAATGTGTTGCACTTGGTTTAAATAATGATCTTAAATGTTGAAATACTTGAAAGACTGGGAGCAGTTAAATGGAAAGTATACAATGAGTCTTTTCATGTGAATTTATTGATATTATTTAAACTGGTGGATTCACATTTAATGATTAATATGGCTGTTACAGCTGTAACCATGTGCCTTAGGTCTGACTTGGAGAATCTAAGCCAAAGAGTAGGAGTCCTGGGTACCTCTGCAGACTCAGCCAAGAAGTGTACAGTGAGTGCTGCTACCTGTATATTGCCTGGCAGAAGTACTTATGCCTGTTCCCCACTGTCTGCAAAGCTGGCTTCATGCAGAGATTGGGTAAATAACAATGAGAAGAGAAAACGATTAACCTCTCCAGGGAAATGCACGAAAACTATTCATATTAATCCGTGAGAAAGTTTAAATAAGCAGCGTTACTGCTTTCCAAAACAGAAACATGTAACTCTGATCCACCTACACCAGACGCCTGTCGAATTAAGCTCTGTGGTCTCCTTATGCTGAGAAGATTTGGCACAGCTCAGTGTACGCTGGAGCTGGAGAGTGGGCACTGGAGAGCCACCCTTTTGGCAGACAAGCTTTAGTGGGAAAAATTAAAACAGCCGGTTGCCTGTAGTGAGTCAGACTGAAAGAGCATTTTAACAACAAAGGCCATTGTGCATCTCATACAAATTCTGTAGCAATTATGGCCAGAATGAAGTGCAGCCCTGCTCCCTGCTATACTTATAACAATGGCCACATCCTCGTTTGTGAATGAAGGCCAGTCTCTATGAAAAGATTGCTGGATGTTGTGTGAAAAAACTATGAAAAACCATATGAAAACCATTCCAGCTAGGATTCACATTCATTTGACTTTGCCAGCTCTGGGTTATTCTTTAAGCTGTGCCAAGTACAGGATGAAATGGAAGTCAAAATGGGAGGAGAGCTTACCTCATGCTACAAACCATATGGATGGGAGAATGTGCATGTTCTGCGGCTGTGAATGTTGATCACTTTTCTTCCATACTTAATTGACACATTCTGCTTAGAAATAGCAGTTCACTGGAAAGGGGAACCTGGTTTAAGGGCTTTTTATATGTGACATTATGCTTACAATACCGAGGCACGCCCTAAGGAACACATGTGTTCCTGGAAAATGTGATGATCAGTGTTTTGACTAACTGGAGGGGGCAGTATTTGCAGGGACTTAGAAATGCCATTTAACACGCAGAAAGAGTATACTGTGTCATAAGATCTTTCCCTTTCTTATCCTAGTAATGCTCCTCAAAAAGGCAGTATCTCAGTGGCATGAATGAAGAACAAGGACAAGGGGAATGCACAACCATACTTTTAGCCCATTAAGCCCAGGTTCTTAGTCGATTTCTGCTAGTGCTGGTAAGATGCAAAAATACTATTCTATGAGATGTTTTAAATAATGCACTATAGTTTGCTTTTTCTGAATTCACAATACTACTTTTAACACAAACTAGTATTTAGCAGAAACACTTCAGTATGACTGGATGGCTCAGGGCAATATTGATGGAACGAAAAAAAATTATGGTTGTGTTTAGCAGAGCAGGGTATAAAATGATTGATGATGGATCTCCAAAATCACAGCAGAAGAATTATGGGCACTTTGGTGCAATTCCCATGGGATCTGACACATATCTACATGGACTGTAGTACCTGCAGTATCTTCTTCGCTTATGAGAGCTCATTCGAACTCCAAAAGCAACAGAATTAAAAGCACAAGGCTGTGCGCTTTCTCTACGACAAAAATATTTCTAGTTCCACATGATCTTGTTCTCCTAATTGTTACTGTCTCTTGATTCTCGTTGTGTTTAGAGAGGTTTGAGGTCATTCAGAAGTTAACTGTAAAGCTAGTTGATGCACTCGCTTGCTGTGTTGCACAGAATTGACCACAACTGTTTGACTCCATGTGCAATATTCTTCTTCACATAGGTACCCTTGGATTTGCCACAGCTGCATGTTATGAAATTTAAAGATGAAATTTAAAGGTGAAATTTAAAGATGTTTGAGCTGATTTATTTAGAACTGGCTGGACTTGGAGAAACAGTCCAGCTCCTTTAGCCCAGAGCAAATTGTGTTTACTGGATGATCTCCAAACTATTCCTAGTGTCAAAGCAAAAAGGCTCCTTGTGCTAATGCAAGCCTTTGTGACACTGTAGGGACGTGATGTACACAAAATAATATAACAAGTACTATAGACATATTCATGTTGGTATTTTCTGTCACTCCTACAAAGAACTGGGAAATCACCACATCCCACTCTTCTCCTCATGAATGTGTTATCACTTGCAGGTCTTTATTGTGGTAATATTGCTCTACATTCCTCAGTTTAGCATCCCCATCTCTGCTTTATGGGAGATAATGTAGGTGGGATTCATATTTCATAACTGTAAATGTTTATGGTTGAGCTAGACACCCTGGGCTCCCTTTATGGATGTTTAAAAATTGAATGAACCCTTTTAGAGCATGGTTTATGTGTCATATGTCTACTTTTGGATAAGATAAATTGTGTTCCAGAACTGTCTATGGTTCTCCATCAAGTGTAAATGGAATTTAGATGACTAACTGCAAGGAAATATCTACAGTATTTACATGTATATTTGGTCAAGTGAATTTTACTTTGTGTATATTACTGTTATGTATTTATTTATGTGTATATTTACTATTTTGGGGGAAGGGAGGTGAAATTTTTACTGAGATTTTATTTGACTGGATTCTTTCAGTATAGAAATAAGGATTTGCTTTTACCTGAAAACCACTTTCAGTGACTTTAACAACAGCTAACTTCAAACAATCCTTTTTTATCCCCCTGTTCTAACGATCCACTATTCTCACACCATGGGAAGTGTTGTGGGGCTTCAATCCGGGGTCATGGTGAAGGGCTGAAGTGATAGTGGTACCTATGGGCCTCTACAACAGGGAGCAAAACCTTGCAGTGTGAAGTTTATGTCCCAAGTTTATCAATGTCTTGAACACTAAACACCTGTCTAACCTACCCGCCTCCCCCTTTCTGCTTGAGGTGATAGAAATATGTTCACTAATTCAACACATTAACCCTCATTTATGCTTACCCTGTTTATGCATCCCTGCAGGCTCCACTTGAGAACTGTTGGCATTGCCCATGGCTGTATAGGAGGACCTCTACAAGGACCTTCTTTTTTTTAACCCTGTTAGATTTAACTGCCAACTGCCCACCAGCTGCAAAACACAAACAGACAGAGGCTGTTTTATTTGTATATGTAACACATATATAGAATTATAAAAAATCTGCTGTTCATCAGTTATTGAAATAACTACAATTATACCTTTGGGAGACCTAGTGCACATTACACTACGGTAAGGGCTAGAAATGTCATTAATTCCCTCTTCACTGGGTAAATGGGAAGAACATGCTAAATTGGACACTATTTCATGTGTGGCCTCATACCTGCTGAGTACAAAGGGAATAATAAATTCCTTTGTTCTGCTTTTTTACAGTGCCATGATCCATGATGAGAGTGCACTTCTACCTTGCATTCAGTTTGGCATCTATAGTAACCCCCAGCAGTCCTTCAGTAGTGAGGCTGCTCAGCTAGCTGGTAACCAGTCTGTACTGATGCATGAAGTTGTTCTGCTCCAGGTACATGACTTTGTATTAATCCTTAATGAACTCCATGAGATTTCTGTTTGTTTAATCCTCAAACGGATGTTCAAAAATGGAGCATTGAACTTTTTACAGGTTTTATAGCACACCTATATGTTGTTAATTCATAATAATGATAGCATACAGACAGTGTGAGTCCTATAAATTTGGGAAGGATTACAAATGACATTTCTTTAAAAAGTATTGCATAGCTTTCATTTGTATTTCAACTAGCATGGATGCTAAAAGATAGTGGAATCAATGGAAATTTTGCATTTGACTTCTAACACTGTCATTGGTTTGACCAGAGCATTCTATCAAAAACATTGGTTCTTCAAAATACTGTTCAACCTGACATTTAATAAGTTTTATTGAAAATGCATGAGTATCTTCAATGATGTGGTATTTTATAGCCTGAAAGTATGGGAAGCAGAATGCCTCAGGGGCCATTAGAAGAAAGGTTTGGGTTCAATTTGTACTTTCTGACCTTGTCAATTCAGTTCGTAGTGGGTTCTTTTATGCCCCGACCAAAACTCAGCTTTTGGGGGGCTTTTCTCAACCTTAATGGCTGCTAGTATTGAGGATGCAAGCGTTTCTGTGCCTTATAGATGAGCAGTTGCAGTCTTCCATCCTGTGTGATTTGTCACCTATTCCTTCATGCAGTTGTGGTGACCACCACAGGTCAGTCCTACAGCAAGTCCTACAGGTGTCAACACTGTTTTCCTTCCTTGCCATTATATACACAAGACTGGTGTAGCAGGACTGACATAGACTAAGCTTGCCTTCACTGCTTTGAAGATACTCAGCTGCAATGCTCTGCTATTCCTATTCCAAGCCTTGATGTTGATTATTACCATTTGCTGAAAGTCCAGGTGTGGAGGAAAAACAATGTATGGTAGAGATGAAAAAGCAGACAGCATAGCAAGGATTTCTTTATCTAGGAAAAGGGAGGTTTTACTTTTTGCTTGAGTGGCTTTCTTGTTTTTGTGGTGGTGTGAAACTTTTGGCTTCTGTCAGACAATTATAGGACACAAAAAAACCATTGCCCCTTAGTGAAGGCACTACCTTCTCAGCACTCCTGTGATCCATGATGCTCTATAAGAAATAATTCAACTTTGATTGAATTATTTTATCCCTAAAAGCTAAAGCCGTTAAGGAACTTAGCATCCCTTGTGAAAAATGTGAACATGTGAAATGTGAAGTGTGTACATACTTGCCTATGATGTGAATTGGTTGCACAATACCAGAAGATGGGCAAAACAAACTACCATTGTTCCAAATTTTACCTACATGGGAAACTATTCTTTTAAGGCCACTTTGTTACAATATGGAGGAAAATAGAAGAAATCTTCTTGATAAAATAAATACGCAAACATAAAAATTATTATATAAAAACCCATGAGTTTATGTTCTGCATGTGAAGCTTAAGCATATTTTAATTATTTTTTATTCCTAATGCAGATGCTTATATTTCTAATCCATCTTTAAAAGCGAAATATTTCACTATGACTATGTTTTTATTTTAAGATTAGTCAGTAGGAGAATGTATATTCCATTTGTTCCTTACTTTCTGGATAGCTCTCTGATATTCAGCTTTACTTATTTTTCATTTCACAGAGTAAGTTTACTTTAACTGAAACTGCCAAGCAGTAATTCAGTTCTTAACTAGATTTGTGGTGGTGAGACAGAGGGTAACACAAAAAGGTAGACCTTATTGGCACAATTCATCATATTACTTTATTGCACACTCCAGTCTATTGGGCAGAAACCGTTATTAAATTGGAAGATGTATCAGATTCTTCTGAATTTGGCAGGACAAGCACTTGAAGTCTCTGGAAGGACTGGCATGTTTGACTCACATTTTTTTCAGCCCGCCCCGGAATGATTGCATGAGTGCAGGTCATGCTCCAGTTTATGCTCTGCTAGAGAGAACAGCTGGTGTTATGTTCACACTGTGACAATGATATGCACACAGTACTTGCATTTTCTGATAATGTGTATTTATTTGTATCCAGAATACAAATGTTGGAATCAAAATACGAATATAAATAGTATTCTAAACATACAGCCCCTACTCCTTAACACAAAATAAAAAGGAAAGTATGTGTCTGGTAGAGGAACAGTGTTGTCTGAGAACTTGAGGAGGTGAAGCACAAGGATGTTTGGCTGTCCTGGCTGGTTCAGTCTAAGGGATCACTGGGATGGCTATCTAACCAAGAATGACATACTGGTACTAGTGCTACCTGTATTATTCAAGGCACATTGGGCACATAATTATACTTTCATTTCACTATGACATCACAAGCTGCACTGCTAGCAAAGAAATCACACGCCCCTAAAAAAAACTTAGGAAGAAAGGCTAATTAGAAATCTAAAATTTTATTTGTGTTCTATAAGAAAGTTAAATTTGGCACATAGTTGGCAAATTGTGTTCAATTCAAAAATTGCACTGACTTAAAAAATATCCATATGTTGTCATATCAGAAAAAAAAAAAAAAGTTTTGAGAAAAGCATGCGGAGATTCTAAGAACAGGATTGTACAAGGTGGTTGATGCTTGTCTGTGACAGCCACAGACTGGATTCTGTGTTTTAACAGATTCCCTCCAGCCCAGTGTTCCTACTTGTGACCATGTGTTGGTTAATGTTTTATGTTTGGTATTGCATGTGAACACGGATGACAGCAAAGTCATAGCCTTGAAATAGCCTACAAAAGTGAGAATGGGTGACTGATACTGCAATCTCTCTGCACAAGATTTCCCACTGCTGTTTCCTTTGTAGAAGGTTATTCTGAAAACCCATTTCCTTTGAAAGGCTCCATCTGATATGTGATGTAATTCCTTATGTAATGCTATTGTACACAACTGTTACATCAGCGGTTCACGTTTTGAGAATCCTACGTATCCTGTATGCATGAAACTGATTCTGTAATTTTCTCCTTTTCATTTTTTCATTGTCATCAGTGGTTTTCAAATATGTCTCCAATATCAGTCTCTTTTTCATTTTTCATTGTCATCAGTGGTTTTCAAATATGTCTTCAACATCAGTCTCTTCTTCCATCTTCTATTAACAGGTGTATTACCTGTTCTAGGTCTCAAATTTCAATGGATAGAGTCAGACCAGCCAGAATGTGATCCAAAGCTCATATTTGCATTCAAGAATATTTAAACTTAAAATCCTCTTCTGATCAATAGTCTTGATGGATATCTTGATGGATAGAGGTTGACTTAGTCAGCGTCAAGTTTTTGACTCAGATAGACTTGGAGGTCCTCTACTTAAAACTTGTAATCATGACACCATCTCAATAACGGCTGTCTTCAGCTTCCCTATTAACCCTTCAGCCTTTGCATTTTCTAATATATTATATCAGTACAATTTCATCTCTCCCAGCCTCTGCCAATGGCTGCCTAATTTTGCGATGACAGAGACATGAGTATTAGGCACAGTGAAGAAGAAGCTGCTGGACTGTGAAAACCTCTAAAGGCTGACTTAGGCCTCCAAACAAATCTGAGTGACCTGAGTATTTTAAGGACATCAAATGTGCTGTTGTGGCTCCTCTGGCTAATGCTACATATTATCCATACCAAAAAATACCCAGCAAATAACTGACCCTACTGGTACCTGGTTTGCCAGGCTAAGTGATTGAGAAAACCCATCTCCAGACATATGAATAAACATAACTACATTCCTGTTTTCCCTGCAGAAGAGAACACTGAGAGGGGATATGATTAACATGTATAAGTTCAGGAAGGGAGAATGCAGGGAGGAAGGGGACAGGCTGTTTTCATT
>JAVCKT010006290.1:0-21227 GCA_032273925.1 Rhynchotus rufescens | reverse complement strand
GGTCCCTCTCTGCAGGGCTGCTCTCCAGCAGGTCAACCCCTAATCTGTCCTGGTGTCCAGGGTTATTCCTCCCCAAGGGCAGGATCCTGCACTTGGCCTTGTTGAACTTCATGAGGTTTCTCACCGCCCAGTTGTCCAGTCTGTCCAGGTCCGTCTGGATGGCAGCGCAGCCCTCAAGGCTATCAGCTACCAGTTTGGTATCATCAGCAAACTTGGTCCTGGGACCAAGAGGAGGAAACTGCTGAAATGCTCCATCACAGCTACAGCTGCTGCATTGACAGAGCTGGAAAGGCTGCAGGACACAGGGAGTCTCTGAGCCTGAAACTGTCCTGACTCCCTGCCCTTCCTGGATGTCTTGATGTAGCACCCAAAAGTTGCAGAGGAGGGGCAAGGAATCTGGACCCAGGTGGGTCACTGACTGACGAGAGCCAGCACGTGGAGGGGACAGGAGCCTGGCTGCAGTCACAGGCCCCGAGGGAGATGGTAGGTCACTGGCAGAGCAGAGACCGGACTGCATTTCCCGCCCCATGTCCTCCTCGGCTTCCGCGCTTCTGTGGTGTGTAGGCAAGACCAAAGTTAGGGTCATTCCCAAGACCTGCTCAGGAAAAGGTTGGGATGTGGGTTACTGAAGAGCGAGCTCAGTCCTGTCCTTGCTCGCGGCCGAACCACTTTCCCGCCATCTGCACCGTGCGCCCGAGATACCGTCACTGCAGTAGAGCCCGGCACGGCGCGGCGGCACCAGGGGCGTCGCGAGCGGCCGCAGCGCCGCGGGCAGCACCGCCATGAGCACCCGCGGGCGGCCGTCCTGCTCCGCCGCCCCTCCGCCAGGCCCGGCTCTCCGAGGGCGGCTTGGGAGGACTTGGCGTTGCGGCCCGTTGCACCACCGCAGCGGGAGCAGCCACGCCGGGCCCGCTCGCTCCTAGTGTGAGGTCTGTGCTGCCTTCCTCTCCCTGGCCAGTGATATATGGCATAAATTAGGCCTCTGAAGGGGGATACTGCATCCTTAAGAAGAAATATGTCCTCATTTTTCTTAAACACCGTTTGCACTGAGTGAAATGTTTAGAAGGGACGCTGAGGGATAACTTTATTTCTTACTAGGGAGTTCAGAGCCGTTCAGTTAAACCCATAAAACACTGGGAGTAGGGAAGCTGACAGCCTGCCCGTGCATTAGAAAAGCCATTACTCATCCAGGGGAAATTCACCCCATACTGGAGCCTCGCGTTACCAGTGGGGTGGTCCAGGGGAGGACACGAGATCGTCCCCCCTGGCCATCCAGGGGGTCAGTAGGATGCTGATAAGTAGCAAAGACTCTGTTAGTCACAATCCAACACAGCGACAGGGCAGCGGCCTGGAGATCTCAAAGTACTGAGAAAACTTCCCGGGTGCGGCCACTGGGATGCTCCGAGGATGAGACCTTTCCTCCTCACGGGGCTCCAAAAAGCCACTGAAAGCGAAGACACGGCGTCATAGGTGTCAGGCTGGGGACTCCCGTCGTGGTGGTGGGGTGGACGTGGTGGAGGGGACGCGGTGGAGGGGACACGGGGGGCTGCTGGGGCGTCTGGGTGGGTGTCTGCTCTCGCCTGACATGTGGCTCGTGGAGCCTGATGGGCTCCCCCAGCGTCTGTTGTCCAAGGGACAGGGCTACAGGTGCCTGGCCGAGCGGCTGACCGGGCACCAGCCACCAGCAGGGTGACGACTTTCATTTGATATTTTATTTTAGAGGCTTGACGCCAAAAGATTTAATATTTGTTGGAAATGAGAAACAGTTCTCAAATGAATTTGGAGAGTCTGGGAATTAATGTCAGCATCCCCCGCTTCCCTCCACACACACACACTCCCCCCCCCCCCATCAGCTGAGCCCCCCCGTTCAATTTCTGAAGCTTGCTGATTTGAATATTTATAAATATCAGTAAATTATTTATTGTAGCAATCTGCTATGCCATTTCACCGATCGCCGTTAACGCTTTAGGGCTCGCTCTTCAGGAGGAGGCAGCTGGAGAGAAGGGACCCCGGGCTGGGAGCACCTCGGCCCGGCGGCTCGCAGGGCAGAGCCGGTGCCGCAGGAGCAGGATGGGCACCCTGTGTGCCCCGTGTGCCGCTTGCTGGCGTTGCGGGCAGGAGCCGGGGGCAGGCACCGGCCGTGGGGACGGGAGCAGCCATCCCGGCTCTGCAGGCTCCACCGTTACGGATGGGGTGGCTGGGAGAGCCCGGGTCCCGGCCGGGGTGGGCGGCCGGCAGGGCACCTGTAAGGACACCCTGGCTGCTCACGTTATTTCTCCTCCCGCCTCTGGGCCTCTCCGTCTCGTCCCTGCTCTGTGCTGAGCGGGGCGCTCGCAGGTCCCGCTCACGCGCTGAGGGCTTCCCCTGGCCCTCGCGCACGCGTGCAGGGCGGCCGAGGTGGGGAACGGGCCTCTGTGAACTCCCCAAGGTCAGGCAGGAGAGACAGCATCCGCTAACCCAAGGTTATTTCCTGGGCTAAAAGCAATAAAATGTTTTATTGATAAACTGAAGAGGGGAAAATACACACGCTAAATCCACTCTCTTGCACGGTGGGCCCTGGCTGCCTCGGCCCTGCCCTGCCCAGGGCGGTGCAGGCAGTGTCAGCCGGAGGGGCAGCGTGTGCGGGACGGGGCCGGCGCTCCGCTGCCTCCCCGGCCTCGCGGCCCTCCCCAGCAAACGGGCTCTCTCCAGGCGAGCGTGCAGCACAGCACTTAGAAAAGGACTGTGCAGCGCATGGGGCCTCCCTTCCTCCCCCTGCCCGCCCCAAATAATGCCGTTAATAATTAATCGAGTGAGAGCTTGCAGCTCCTGGAAAGCTGGCACTGGGACCTCCCTCCTGAACAGCGCTGCTCAGCTGGGCTTAAAACTCTTCAATAAGAATATGAAAGCTCCATCTGTTCGACGTGCCCGGCGCTGCGACGCGGCGCTGCACCGGGGCTCCCCAGGCGGCTCCCGCCGGGGATGCTCCCCCGGCCCTGCTCTCCCGCAGTGGATCCCTGCTCCCCGCGAGCGCCTCTTGGCTCCGCTCGTCCTGTCCTGCCCGGCCGGGGGGGCTGGGGACGCACTCTGGTCTGGGGATGCTCCCGAGGGGGATGTTCCTCTCAGGCCTTGTCCCCACAGGACGCTTTGGCCCGCATGATGCCAGGGGTTTTGGCACAGGGGGAGCGGGCAGCGCGGGCACGGGGCCGGGCGGCCGGTGACATTGTTTTGTGCGGAAGTGCTCCGTGTAAATAGAGCATGTGGGAGAGTTTGTCCTGGGAAGAGATGAAAAGTCCCCGTGACAGGCGCAGGTTATAAACGGCTTCCTCGGATTGATGTGAAATCAAAACATTTCTATTTAGAAGAAGAAAATGAAGGGGGATGTTTACTTAGGTGGGAATCTTTAAACAGAGCGGTGGAGCCGCGCGCTGATGTGGGGTGGGGAGCCGCGGGCTGGCTCCGAGGGTCCCCCTCTGCCGCCCGCGTTTCCCCCGGCCTTTGAAATCGGCAGGCCGAAAGGCAGACCAGGACTTGTGATTTAGTTCGTGTCCTTTCCATTTCGCCAGTGCGGAAATAAGGCACAGCAAGATAAAATGGTGTGTGCGGGTTCAGCAAGAGCTGCGTGGAGGCTGGCTCCTGGCAGAGGCCGCGAGCTGTGATCCCGGGCACCGCAGGGCACATCCCATCACAGGAAGGTCTAGGCAGCTCTCTGGGAGGGACAGTTGTGTAGCTTGGGGCGAAGGTGAGTTTCAGTGTGGGGGCTGTGTTTTTCCCTTCAAAAACTTCAGGAAAACAAGTTTTAAAATGCTGGCAGACATCACAGCTGGAGGCCTCAGGGAAGGGCATGGACTGGGGCGGAAACTGTGCCAGGCAAAGGGGCAAAGCCAGGGGGTGGGAGAGGGAAGGGGCAGGAATGGAGAAAGACAAGTTGCAGGCTCCGTGGAGCTGCTGCACATGCGGCAAGTGCAGCCTCAGGAACGTCTGTTCCCCTCTTCCTTTGGATAAATATTTATATATTCCTTTGCCGCCTGGTGCACGCACTTGGCTGCTCACCTCCGGAGCGGAGGGCCGGGAGCTGCCGCCCCGCAGCACCGCGCAGCTCGCGGCGTGCGCTGAGCTCACTGCTCGGGCAGGCCCGGGCATCCCGACAACTTGGACGGGAAAGGGGCTGGCTGCATTGGGCAGAGCGGGGCCGGTGTTTCCCTGCTGACCCAGTGCCCCCAGCACCGGCCACCTGCAGCCACCGGCGCGTTGCCGGCCCTTTGCTGGCCCTCCTCCCAGGCCGGCAGGCGCAACCTGCCGCGTCCTGGCCGCGCTCCAGCTGGAGGCACCGCAGCCTCCTGAGATTCCCTCCGCGGGACCGGCTGCACGTGGGATCTGCCTTCGCTTTCTGCCCTAAATAGAGCAGGAATGTGGTGGGAAGGGGAAGGTGCCAGCAGGCAGATCCTTCAGCAGCTCCGCGGGCCTCTGCCGGTGCCGCCTGTGCGTGTGAGGGCTGCGGCTGCGCTGGGGATGCGGGAATGGGGAGGCACTCGCGGGGCTCCCGATGTGGGGACAGGGACAGGGTTTTTACCCCATGTGCGAATGACTACATTTATGGAGGTGCAAGCGCACGCGCAGAGCTGAGCTGTAGTTTCTGCACGGCGAGGTACGCGATCGGGGCAATGTGTGCTCTGCCTGCACGAAAGCCTGAGCGCGCGTGGGTGTTAGTGCCAGAGGGGGGACGCGTTTGGAAAGCGTAGGAGGCCTTTTGCCTCCCTTTGCGTGGGGGGCCGATATATTTGTCGGGGGGTTATTTTTCTCGCAGCCCTTGACAGGGAACGTGTCTGAAGCTGTCAGGAGTTTACGCTAAGCAGCCACTCTCTGGCTCTCGGACAGCAAATCTAAAGTTTCAGGCTGTTTGTGTTGGGCTGTCATGTTACGGGATTAGGGGCTGTCATGATGGCTTCTGGATGCGCGCTGAGGGTCTGAGCAGCCTCGCCGCACCCCTGCGCCAGTGCCTGCGGGCCAAACCGCTGCGCAGGGCGCGTGTGCCAGGCACTCCGGTCCTCGCGCCCACTCCCGCCAGCTCAGGGCAGGAGGAGACAGGTTCTCTCGTCTTCCAGGGGACGAGAGGCTGGGAGCAGGTGGCAGGGGCCGCTCCGGCAGCGCCCGGCTCCGTACGGCCCAGGCACACGGGCCACTGGACACTGAGCCCGCACCCCGGATCCGCTCCTTGCTTCTGCTGGGGATTAAACCTTGTGAATTGCTGGTGCAGTAATTACACGAGTGACTCTGCGACAGGGACCATTTAGTTCAAGACTCTCTGTGACCTTGAAGTCGAGACCTCGCCTTCTTCCCCCACTCCTCTTACCCCTCCTTTACTAGCTGTCACATATGAATAAACTACATTAAAATAACAAACCTACACTAATTAGCTGATTGTGCTGGGAAGTGTGAGAGCAGAATTTCCTGTGTGAGAGTGAGCGCGCCAGCAGGCAAAGGGCCTGATCAACTGACACTGCCCCAGTGTGGGGCTGCCTCACGGTGCCCCCGGCCTTCCCAGTGGTTCCCCCTGATTTCTGCGCTCCGAGACGGCGCAAAAGGCCCTTGCAGGAACTCCTTGCCTTGCCAGGGTGCAGCCAGGAGCTGCTCGCTCTGCTGCGGGTGCTTGAGGCCTTAGGGACTCCTGCGATTTTGGCCCAGCGCCACCCGGCACTGAACGGGGGGACCCCAAAGCGGGCGGTGCACAGCTCAGCCCCTGCGTCGAGACGCGCTTCTCCCGTGAGGGCTCAGCCTCCCAGCGCCCCACACGGGCTCTGCAGCTGGGGCTACTCCCCAGGGCTTGGGGAACAGCAGCCCTGGCTCACAAGCCCTAACACCGGCTGTTTTAAGGCCTGCTCGTGGGGAGCGGCCATTTTCTGCTTGGGTTCAAGTTGCCTGGCCCGGCTAACACCCTTCCTTGCTTCTCTCCCTCTCTGTTCCCAGCTGAAAGAACTGTATGCACTGACGCAACCTCAGGAAAACCCACGATGGCTGCCAAGCGCAAAGGCGGCCTGAAGCTAAACGCCATCTGTGCCAAGCTCAGCCGCCAGGTGGTCTTCGACCACGGGGGAGCTGAGCCGGCACGCGTGGACAAGGGTCCCCAGCGGGAGAGCGGCAGCAAGGACCTGCCACAGGCCGGGACCAAGGAGCCGGGCGCCGAGTTCTCGGACGGGCTGGGCCGGAGCGTGCAGAAGATCGAGGAGGACAAGCGGAGGGAGGTGATTGAGAAGTGGGTGAATGGGGAGTACGAGGAGCCCTCGCCAGGCCGTGCTGAGGGCAAGGAGAGCAAAGGCGCCGAGGGCGCGGAGCTGCCCCCCGAAGGGGTTTACATGGTGCAGCCCAAGGGCTGCAGCGACGAGGAGGACAACGGGGATGAGACGGACGCCCTGCGGGGCTCGCAAGACGGCAGCTTCTTGGACGACCGGGACTCGGACGGAGCGGCCACCAAGGACGATGGCTACCGTGGCGCCGCCGGCGAGGCGGCCTCCAAGCTGGGCACAGTCTCAGGTAAGGCGGGCGGGGGGCACTCGACACCTTCTTACAGCCCTCCTGCCTGGCGCGGTGCAGCTGGGGCAGGGGCAGGGGAAGGGGTTGGGGGCGACGGCAGGGCCCCCTCACGGCCGCCCCACGGAGCCTCTGGAAGGCGCAGGGCGAGGCTCTGCCCCTAACGGCCGCGAAGCTTCGGGAAGGGGCCAGGTGGGAGGTGGTGGCGCCGCGTGGCCGAGGTAGCAGGCGGCCATGGGGGCTCCCGGGCCGGGCAGGGACGGCCTGGCTGCCTCTGTGCGGTGCTGGAGGCCACGGTGGGCTCCGGGAGCGCCTGCCCTTGTGGGGGAGCCGCGTGCAGTGCCCAGCCCTGCGCTGCCCAGAGCCCCCAGGAGGTGCTGGTGGGCACAGCCGGGCCCCGGTGTCGTGTGCCCTGCAGGCTCTGCTGCTGGAGCACGAGACCCAGCCCCTGTGCCCTGCAGCTCCCAAGGGCTTGCTGGCTCCGCCATAGCACGAGCATTCCTTGGCGCCAGTTGGTGTCCAGTGCTACCATTTTTCCTCTTTCTGTTTGTTTATCCCTCAGTTTCCATATTGATAGCAGTGCCCCTAATGCCCCGGACTTGACACCATAAACGGTGCCAAGTCCACCACTCTGGTAGAGGTGCCCAGCGCTTGACCCCGTTGCTGTTCCGTGGGCATGGCTGCCCTTGCAGGCAGGAGGGGTGGCTGCTTAACCGCAATGTTGTCCTTGGTGAGGAGCTCGGTGCCTTCAGTGTTGCCTGTAGAGTTTATGCCGAGAGAGCACAGGATCTTGCTAGGCAAAGCTGTTAATTCTGAAATTTGCATGTTCCTTGCAGCATTTATACTGGGTGCTAGTCTGTGTGTATTCGCAAGGTGTTTTCCCCCAGGCTGTATGTGCATTTCTTACTTTGAGAGAGCTTTTACTTTATTTCTGTGCTTCTTTCAAAAGCCGAATTCAGCAAGAGGTGTTGGGGAAAGCCCAGGCTGACTTTCTTCCTCACTTTCTGATACCCACATCCCTCCAGACTAATATTCTGAGGTCTGTACAAGTACTAAGCCTTGATAAAAGCTTGGGATGGCTTGTGTTTTATTGGGGCCAGAGCAACTCAACTCCCTCTGATTTGCTACGCAATTGGCTCAGATTTGTGATAGAATAATCTGCCCCTAAGCTATTCTACCTGCACACACCCCTCCCTGGACCTCTGCACTTCACAAATCCATCAAACTTTCCTCCTTTTGTGTGCATGTGTGTTTTCCTCCTCCTGTTAATAATGCAGCCAGAACTCATCTCTGTCCGTTTGCCTTCTGGAGAGGCACATTCTCCAGTCTTCACGAGTTCAGTGGCAGCGCACATAATTATGCATATAAGATATAAACAGAGCTGTTTAATTATCCTTCGCCACATCAGTGACAGAGTAATTAACAAACATTGCAAGATCAATGAGGAAAAGTGTGACCTTCAGTTTCCTTTGATAGGAAAGCCCTTGTCGTTTCCAGACACAAGGTGATTGTGCCTGGACTCAGTTTTTAGTTTGTTTTAATTGCCCTTCCCCCCACATTTGCAGCTTTTATTTGCCAGGAAGCTAAAAGGAGGAGAACCTGAAAGGTAAAAGCAGGTTACCAACCTGTGGAAAATAAAAAGGAACAGAGGTTTCCCTTTGGGGTAGAAGCTCTCAGTGAAATGTGCTTTTAGGGCTGTGTAGTCAGAGGATTATACAAAAACATACAATGTTCATGAGGGCCAGAGGCTCATTTATGTACAAAGCAGTAGCACATGCAGGGTCCAGTTTATATATGCAGCCACATGGGATTAGACTTGCAAACGGAGGTCCTGTCAGGCCTTGAGCTTGTGTTTCAAGAGCCCTCTTGTAAGCATTGTTCATAACATTTCCCTGGAAAGCACAGAGTGAAACATAGCTTGCTTTGGAAAGGTTGAGGATGTTTCTCTGTTTTTAAGGCAGTGTTCCAGAAAATAGACTTTAAGCTGCTCCTCACTGAGTGCCCCTAGATGTGTTACTGGGTGCAAGTTAAAGTAATCCAGTGAGATGTGCAAGTGCCTACAGCAAAGGGAACTTTTTCCTGTGACTGGGGGCTGTGGGGCGGGGGATACAGCAGCAGGCAGGCGGATCCAAGAAGAGTAATACAGCTCTTTCCATCCAGCTAATGGGGCTTCAGGGAAGTTGTTGCAAAAATCTGGTTTTGAAGATTTAGCCCACTGTGCTCTCAGAAGATACAGAGCTGTGAGTGCTCAACAGCATTTAAAACTGGCTTTGATTAGCTGAAAACCTGGGCTGAAAAGCAGCAACCACACAGAAAAGTAGATCTTGCATCTAGCAGAGCTTTGTAGGTCAGTGAGGAGAGTGATCCTAATTATATGGGCTGCTGCTTCCCAGAGTCCCAGTATGTACACAGACAACCTGCTTTATTGGACTTCTCCAGCTACTGTTCCTGCCTTTCAGTAGCACTTGCTGTGGTCTAGTGCCAAGTCCCTGCCACTTGTGTTGCCTTCTGGGGTCAAAGAACAGGGAGAGTTGTTGTGCATTGCATAGGAGTGTGCCGAGACTCGCTCCGTGCTGTTCAGTCCTGGTGCTTTGAAACAAGATGGTTCTGTCGTCGTGAGGAATATGAGTGTCTGGGACCCCTCATTCTCCTCTTGACCCGCTTCTTGGTGTGGGTCTCCCCCCAGGACTCTGCAAAAGTAGTGCCTTGTGTGTCTTCTTCTCCACGGCAGTTAGGGAACATGTTCAGGAGCCACAAAGCTGGTGTCCATCAGGAGTCAGGTGTCAGATTGTGTTTTGGACATGCAGATATGTTTCCTCAGTCATTCACTCACTGACTGACCCATACTTCTCTATACACATTTATATATAGCTTTCAGATTTCCCAGTACAGTCTGTGACAGATGCCTTTTCACAGTCTTTCACTGACGCACAAATACCCAGCAAGATTTTCCTATACAAACCTGTGTTCCTTACTCTGCCATTTACTTACAGAGCGCTAAAGCAGTTGCCAGCTTTCCCATGTACAAGCTTTCAAAGTTCGTCCTTTTCTTTCTTTGTTGGCTAAGTCACTCAGAAACTGAGTGTTAGTACTGCTCTCAACAAGGATTTTTTTCCCCTCTAAGTTTCCTGGGGAGAGTCCTACACTTGGGAGGACATGTGCAAAGAGTGCAACTTTCATACTCCTTATGTTGTATCCCCCACATTTACATTTCCCCTCCCAAGCAAAATAAAGGAGAGAGCCCTGCCTGAGTTGCCCCATCCCCCAGTATCCAGACCTTACACTCCATTTGGGCTGTTTTGCTTTTCCTTCCATATATAGTGTGCTGCTGCGGGCTATTTTTAGCCCCTTTTTTGCTAGCTCCGGATCCTTTGTGATATGATAGCTGCTCTGAGACATACAGATCTCTGCTCTTTGGCAATGCCCACAAATGGAGACCAGCAGCAAGGGGAGAGGGAGCCCTTTTGTTATCACGCAGAAGAGGAGAGAAAAATGGCATGCAAGAGAGGGGAGAAGACCCAATGCCAGTGGTTCTTGGGGCTGGAGATGAGCAGAAATCCAGGGCCACACATGTTTTTGAGGGTTTGTTTCCTGACCGCTGCCCTGCTTCACTTCTGCACGTGCAGCCTGCATGTGGATGTGGAGGGGGAGTTCTCTGTTGGTTAGATAATAATGACCTGTTCCTAGTTGTTCCAAAGTGCTCGGGGAATGAATTGGCTGTGTCTCACACCAGCTCTGTGCTGAGATGAACTTCTCCCACAGGTGCCTCCCCTAGAAGGGCCTCTGGCCCTTGGTTAGCTACCTGTGCCAGTAAGGGAAGGTGGTCCTGGCTTTAGGGCACATGGTGGTGGACACATGCTGCAGTGGATATGGATGTGCTTGCTAGGGAGTGTCCAGTGGGAACTGGTCAAGGTTTTGCCTCAAGTGTGGATGGACCCTCATGGTCTTGAAGGTTTCTGAAGCCCGTGGCAGGCAGTGTCCTTATACAGTCCTGCAGAACAGGTTTGTGGAAGCTGATAGCTAATGAACTAGGACTAGGACTAGGCTAATTGAGTGGAACTTGTGTGCACAGCACTGCTGTCGTGTGACTATGCATCTCTGTGTATAACAGCACCATGGGCTCTCAGAACTCCAAGTCCGAGGGGTCCATTTTAGTGTTTCGGATCTGTTGAGCTGTTCTGTGGCTATGTCTTGATTCCTTTCTTTTCTGACATGTTTTGTGGTAGTGCTGATTGGATTTCAGCTCTGCCCAGTGCCTGGAAGCCTCATCCTGCTCTCTGCATATCTGCTTGCATTGGCTCTCCCTTTGTGAAAGCGGGTCCTTGCCCAGGAAGGCTAGAGTGAGTGATTGGAAAAGATGACGAGGGAGGTTTGAAGGACTCCTGCACACAGTAAATCTTTACTCTGCAGGAGAAAGCAAGAGGGAGAGGAGGAGGAGGAGGAGGAACGCTGTGTCAGACTGAAGCCTGAATGAGTCCAAGCTGGCACGTCAGAGCAATCTTTATTTCCTCCTTTACAGTGATATTGGGTGACCTCCAGAAGTATGTTCTTCCCCTCCTCGTGGCCGGTGAAGCTGCCTGAAAGAGTGGGGGAGGGAGAGGGAGCCCCAAGGAAGGGCAGCTTTTTGCTTATACTGCTTCACTGTGATCTTCCCCAGGTAGACCAGCCCTTCCTGCCTTTTCCCCAGGTTGTGCTCTGGGGAAGAGGCTTTCTTCCTCTCCCTGCTGCCTCGCCTCGGGAGGACAGCCCTTTCTGTGCTTAGTTGAAATCCTGATGGAGAGAAGGCTGTGCCTTAACCAGTTTGCACCTGTCTTTTCCTCCCCTGCTCTTACTGGTGGCTGATCCTAGCTGCCTAGGATGTTGGTAGTGGGTGTCCCCTGTCTTCCCAGAACTCTTGCCCCTTTTCACATAGAGCGTAGTACTTTCCGACTGTTGGAATTAAGGAGGAAGGAAGAAAGTTATTTGAAATCTTAAAAAAACTGTGAAGGGGAAGTGAAGGAGTGGAACACATGTGGAGAACTACCCTATTACTGTCCTGCCTTCTCGTCTCTGCTCCTTCTCCCACTCCTCACCACCAGGTTTCTCATACATGCAGCTTTTGCAGCTCTCCCCCCTTAATCCATCTCCACCTCTGTCGCTTTCCCTTCTCTGCACTTCTTCTTTCTGCCCTCCTTCCACTCCGCCCCATGTGTAGCGTTGCCCTGTCCCTTAGCTCTTCCACATCATGCTTCCCTTCCTGCTTTGGCTCCTGCTGCTCACCGACACAGACCCCTAGTAGCTGTTACCCCTTGCACACACAGACACACTGTACTCCATCCTCCAGGCACCTCCTTTTGTATAAAAGCACACACAAGGACAGAGCTGCGCAAACCTCCGCATATTGGTGCTAGTCTCACTTCCAGTAAAATTACTTTTTCTTCATATTAGGCCAAGGCAAGAGTGCAGAGACATTTATGAAACTTTGTTTAATGTACTGAAAAGCCATCGGCTAGAACATTTAGGAAATTGATTTTCGTGGCATTGATGAACTCTTTTTATTTTACCCCAGTATTAATTACTTTTTTTTTTAAACAAATTAATTTAAGAGTCGTAAAACCTAACAAGTGAGCCAAACGTCAGTAGATCATGTTCCCCTCTCCCCCCTAGTCCCCCCTCCCCACTACCAGTGCTGTTATGGGAGGAGAAGAAATATCAACCCCTTGCATAATTCCCTCACTCTGGCTCTCTGTAGGGGAAGCTTCATCGCTGCGAGATTATGCCGCCACCACCATGAATGAATTCCTGGGCATGTTCGGCTATGACGATCAGAACATGCGGGATGAGCTGGCCCGCAAGATCAGCTTTGACAAGCTGAACGCTGCTACCTCAGAGGCCACTGCAACTGCTGCCTCCCTTCCTGGTGAGGATGCCATGAGCAAACGAGCCCGCTTCTCCAAATACGAGGAATACATCCGCAAACTCAAAGCTGGAGAGCAGCTTTCTTGGCCTATGCACTTGGGCAAATCTGAAGAGCTGAGTTCCAAGCTGGGCAAAGAGGCTTCCTCAGTGCTGGGGCAACCCATCCGTGTGCAAGGTCCAGATGCTTCCCTACTGACAGAGACCAAAGCCACCATCCTGCCTCTGCCTTCTCCTAGCAGTTCCCAGATGCAGGGCCTGATGTCACGGGCCTCCAAGTATGACTTCTTCATTCAGAAGCTGAAGACAGGTGAGAGCATCAGGCCGCAAAATGGTAACACTTACAAGAAGGCCTCTAAGTATGACCTAGAGAACGTCAAGTACTTGCACCTTTTCAAGCCTGGAGAAGGAAGCCCAGATATGGGAGGAGCCATTGCCTTCAAGACAGGCAAGGTTGGCCGTCCTTCCAAGTATGATGTAAGAAACATCCAGAAACTCACTCCAGTAAAGGCCCCAACACCCAGCCTGGCCCCGGCTTCACTCGCCAGTACCCCCAGCAGTGCTCCTGTGGCCGGGCCAGAGCAGTCTGTCTCATTGCCATTCAACACTCCTGAGTACCTGAAATCAACATTCTCCAAGACAGACTCCATCACAACTGGAACCGTCTCCACAGTGAAGTAAGTGTCCTCTCAGTATTTTTTCCTTTGTGTTTGCGGGGGAAGCAGCCTGTGGCCTCTGAGTGGATCTGTGGGTAGTTGGTGTGCTGATGAATACCACTCTGGTGATTTGTTAATTCCTTTTGATCTCTCTTGGAGTGGCTGGTCATCTGCTACACCTTACAGCTGTTTGTCTTACTTGAACTAAGGTTGTGGACTGTGATCAGTAGTCACAGCCATGAATGTAGAGCCTGCTAGCTGAGAGATACATGGACATGGTACTGTCAGCGCCCTGAGGTCAAGGTCATAACTACCTCCCTTCTTCCTTGCTCCAGTTCCCCATCGTCCTGCTTTGTCTGCAGTAGTACCTAATTCTTGCTTCCTTTTAACACAGTGGCAAAACTCCCACTGACTTCACTTTAGAAGTATGAGGCCTTTTGTTTGCATTAGGTTTTGTTCCAGAATTCCAAAGATATTTTGGTGACTAATTCCCAACCTCAAATTTACCAATCTTGGATTATTTTTACAGTCACTTCAAGGTGGTAGCTGTAGAAAAACTACATGTCCACATACGAGGGGCATAATCACCACATGGTGTTGTAGAGACCAGGCATGATACTGTTTTTATGCCATGGGGCAATGAGAAGGCAGGATCTGGTGGGCTATTTCTGTCATGAAAACTTTGCTGCCTCCAGTAAGGGGTCAGATTACATGTAATCCCTCCTGTTTTAACCATCTCGATCAGTGTCAGGCCTCAGAAAAGGGGAGAGGGAGGCAGCTACCTGTTTTTTTGATATGGTCTGGATTTGCTCATTTCCCAGTGTGGACTTAGCTGTTGTTAGCTATGAATCCCTTTGAGTCATTTGAGGGTAGTCTAGGACCTCTGGCCTGCGCCTCTGCAGCAAATGTGATCACATTTTGCTCTTCGGTAAGGAGGAAGGTTGTCTTCTGGCTAATACCTGGATTTAGGAGAACTTGGTTTGCCTCTCACCTGGATGCTGTAGGCAGCCTTGGTCAAGTCTGTCCCTCAGCACTGTGTGTTTCCTCACCGGGAAGGCAGTGCTCATGGTGCCTGTCTTCCGTATGAGAAAGTCATTCCCAGCTGCCTGCAGACAGATTTGTCCCTCTCTGTGATTAGGGTGCGTGGGAAAGGGTTGAGGACTGTTGGCATTCACCTGTGGCCCCCTCTCAGCTCGAACACTCTAGACACTCCAGAGGGTTACTCCAAAGCACTGCAGGCCTTACAGCCATGGGTCGTCCCATCAGTGGTTCTGCACAGGAAGAGTCTGCAGGACTCTGAGCTGCCTGGTGTTCAGGGGCTGTCCGAGAGCTGCCGGGAAGCCTCTCCTGACCAACTTCAGTGTTGCCTGGGGATCCTCGTTCGATTTCCCTTTTCTTTCTGATTTCTTTCCTCTCGCAAATGTGGGTTTGCAGCACAGTGGTAATCCCCTTTTCTGGCTACACAACTTCCTCAAGTGGGATGGGATGGCAGGGGGCACAACCAGGATTGTAGTGACCTGGTACTTCAGCCTCGTTGTTCCCAGTGTCCTGATGACATATGGAGCACAGAGTGGCCTCCCCTTCTCGTTGGAGCTGCTTACTAGGAACAGGCTCCCTTGAGAAAAGCAGCAGCCTGTTGTGCTGGTGGAGGAAGTGCTGCCTGTATTACCAGGATCCTGCTTTCCATTCACAGTCTCCTCTAAGACCTCCAGGGAGGGCGGGCGGGCAGAACTGGGAATACCACATACAGCCTGTTTCAGATGGTGTCAGTGTGCCACTGGGTCTTGCATGGACTGGAGCCTGGCCCAGTATCTTTTTTTCTGCCTTGTTCAATTCTGCAAGGATGTAATTTCGGTCTTCTTAACAATTCTGTGTTATCCAGGCTGATACAACCACTGAGTGTATGTAGGTTGTTTTTCAGTGATATAAATACATAGATGCCTCTAACATCATGTGTGTTTTGGCCTTGGAATAACTGTGTGAGAAAACAGACAGTTAAAGCCCATTTAGCCTGTAGCTATGTTGCTGGGACCAGGTAACAGATACAGTGTGCCTGCTGCTCATGTGAAAGGAGCAAAAACTACCAACCTACCAGCGTCTCTGAACCATGAAGAGTCTTCTCCCTGAGTTGAGCCTAGGGTAGATATTTCTTGGTAGCCCTTCCATGTAAATAAGGGCAGTGTTGCAAGGTACTTCTTCAGGGAGATCTTTGTGTTCTTGCAACTGTTGCTTATTTGTTTGGGGCAGCTAGTTTCATCTGCAGGATTATGTTTTAGTGGTTGGTCTTAATACTTCGACAAAGTGATCAAGTCCTACAGAGACAGAACTTGCAGGAAGGGTGATGAGGGTCTGTGTAGATCTCTAGGAGGATCAGTATGGAACCTGAAGGGTAATGGGAGGGAGGATAAACCAATGGGTGTCTCTGCTGGCTACTCTTCCTAGAGCCTGCTGTCCTGAGAAACAAGGAGATTGGATTGTGCCCTGTGCCTTCCTGCTAACCAGTTCTGCCCTGTGTCTTTCTCATTAGGAATGGATTACCCACTGACAAACCAGCAGTCAGCGAAGATGTAAATATTTACCAGAAATATATTGCCAGGTAGGCAAATCCCGTGGCTTCTTGGGGGAGGGCTGGAGGGAGGAAGCAGGGTGGTGAGGTGATGGAAGAGGTGTTGTCTCTTCGGACTGAGTGTATGATCCAGTCGTGGGCACTTTCATTTTCCTCTGACATGTGTAATTGCTGTGTTCCTCTGCTTGGGAGAGCGCTAACTGTGAGAGGTGTTCAGGCCCACCGAGAGCACACTCTGCTCCCTGGAGCTGTTAGACCTTGCAACAAACAGTGGAGAAATGCTGCCCTGCAGAAGCCTAGGCTGCCAGTAGGTTCTTAGGCTCTTAACTGTCATTCTTGGTGTCCGTTGCTCTGCTGTCTCCAGCCTTTATTGCCTGCCGTGTTCAATGCCTGCTGGAGGCAAGCAGAAAGTATGTCACCTCTGAGAACCTGGACTGGGAATGGCTCACATATCCTTTGAGTTTAGGCAGGTCTCAGCATCAGTGTGGGATATTTGTCTTAGAATATTTTGCAACTCCTTCATATGAAAAGCACTCGGGAAGGCACTGCTGAGGGCACATCAGCACAGTTCTGGTCAAGCTCGGGTTGGGAATGAGTGACATTGGGAGAGCTGCACAGGTTGCCCGCAGCTGGAATAGTTGGGGAGTGGTAGGACAGAATAAATAATGTCACTAGAGCCAAAAGGACAGAAGAGATGATTGCATTACAGCTGCCTGCTTTGTGGCTCACCATGTAAAGGGTCGTCAGCTTCTGTTGGTTTCATCTGTACCACGGGGAAGCGAAATATGAAAGCCCCTTGTACAGAGAAAGACACCCACCAGGGGAGACAAACAAACCTTTTCTCCAGAGATAAAATTGATGGGTTTATTCCCCCTAGCACTTGGGAACTTAACAGCAAAAGGGAGGAGTGTGTGTAATGTGCTTTCCCACCTTGCCAAAATCTATAGAGGCTCCCTGTGGGAGGGAGTCAGCTGGATTATGCTGCTAGGAAGGAGGAAGATGCTACTAGGATCTTGGCACGTTAGCAGGGGAGGAGGATGAGAATAGCGTTCTCTCTAGCTAGAGAGAGGAAATGTTCACCTTTTGCCCAAATATGTGGTGTAGCAGAGGGAGGGAGAAGATAAAACTATGTGTGAGGGAAGGACAGCTGCACCAGTACATGCAAGGCCTCTAGTTCATGTGCAGATGCCTTTGATGCTTGTAGTAAGTCACCTACTCATGGGACGGTGTGGGAGTGGAATCAAGGGCTTGGGTCTACCTGTGCGGCAGAAGGAACAACACCCTTCCACTACTGAGATAAAAGAGAGCTTCGTTTTGCTCTACTGAATGACACTGCTCTGTTTCGAGTCACTGTGTGCCACAAGAAGGTATCAAGGGAGCACTAAGGATCTGAAGGTTTCTGCTCTTGGCTGCACAGTGCAGGATCACGGTGGCTGCAGTGAGGGAGGAGATCCCGCTCTCTCTCCGTGGTTCCTGGCTCGAGCAGAAAGCTGTCTAAGCTCTACACCCACATGCACTCTTTGTAGTGCTCTGCAAGCCCCTTCCCCTGGGTCAGACAGGTAGCTTGTGAGATAGCTAAGGGACACCACATCCTGCTTGAAGAGCTCCGCAAGCCGTTTGTTGGCAGCACAGCCACTTCCCTTCAATTTACACACACTTTTAAAAACAGTTTAAAGCCTTAAAATCAAGGAGGATGGGGGGGGGCGAGACACGACACTCTATGTCTGTACTGCATAATTAGCTTAATGAGTTTGCCAAAGCCACTGCCAAAAGCTGCCCAGGGATAATCCATTCTCCCGTATAACAAAACAAAACCTCTTACTTAGCTAGTTTGGGTTGGGTTTTTGTTGTGTGTTTTTTTCTTCTGTGTATATTTATAATTAAAAAAAAAAAAAGACCACAAAAAATATTATTATTATTATTATTATTATTAGTGCCTCAGCAGATGGTGCTTCTGGCAGCACTTGCTTAAATATTTATTTCTGTGTGGGTTTCCTCCCCCCTTGTAATTGGGGTGGGTTTTTTCTTCCTTCTTTCACATCATCGTTACAGGGTAATGAGTCTGTAAACACTCACTAAGCATGCTAACTTCTTTATTTATTTTTTCATTATTATTTAATCTTGGTTTTTCATGCTAACTCTTGCCAGATCAGGACTAGTTCTTTCGGAAAAAAAAAAAAAAAAAAAAAACAATGTGAACAGATTAAAGTAAGGGAAGGGAGTGGGTTGTACTTGCGAAAATGAGTCTGTGTGCCTCTGTGCACAACGTAGGGGCTTGGATTTGCGTATCAGTGTGATGAAATGGTCTGTGAACTTGGGATCAGATGTGTGTGTTTGTGCCCGTTCAAGTGCATGGACGTGGTGGGTACATGCATGTAAATTAATGGGGGTGTTGATGTACATTACTGTATGTGCAGTGAATGTGTGTGTGTGTGTGCGTGTAAGTGTGTGATGTGTAAGCTTTCCTGTTATGAAAAAGCTAAACAGATGCTGTGCTTTAAAAATTAATAGCTTTGAACTGTTTCAAGTGTCAGAAGAAACACAGCATATATATAACCCTTTAGGAGCCTAACCTTCGAGACTGAAAAAGCAGGAACTGCTCTTTCTGCTCTTGGCTGCCCTCCTGCTCTCCGAGCACCTTGCACTGTGGAAGGTTCCCTTCTCACCCTGCAGCCGCCGCGCACACGTACTCTGCGGTGGCACTTGGAAGGAGGGCAGGAGGGCTTGTTTAGCTTTGCTTCTAAAGCTGAGCCTTGGAATTACTTCTGTTAGGAGGCTTCAGTAGCCCGTCCTATACAGAATTCATCCCTTACTGCAATTGGCATGTCTGGTCTTTGCGTGTTCTTGGCTTAGACAGTCTTGTGGACAGATTTGCTTGAAAAGAGTCTGTGTGTTGGCAAGACTGCTTCCTTCCTCTCATCTCTGCTTGGCCTGTGTTCTCCAGTTCTTTAGCCCTGGTTCTTCTTACCCTTCGCTCTCTTATCCCTGTCTCATTAATGGAATGGGCACTTTCCTACAGTACTTCCTTGGTCCTTCCTTTGAAGGTACTGGTGGTGCTGCTGCCCAGACAGTCTTGATCTAAGTGGACAAAGTTCCCAGTTGAACCCAATTGGTTCAGTCTGTTGCCAAGCCGGTGTTCCTGGTTAGTGCCGTGGTGGCTGTTACCCGTGCCCCATCGTGGCCTCCCTCTTGCCTCTACTTTCTCTGCTTTCAGGCCCACACCTTTGTTTGTGCAGCCAGCATTGCTGTTTGCTTTGTGGTTTGTTTCTTCTCCACTGCTGAGGTTTGTTCCAGTTTCTCAATCACCTGTTCTGGCGTGATCCTGATTTCCTGCAGTATTTCTTCTCCTTCCCCAGGGAAAGGCATGTCTGCTTCTGGCATCTGTCCCTGTCTCCCTTTGTGAATGCTGAGGCAAAGAAGTCATTTAATTTTTTAGCAATGTCTATCTTTTCTGTCAATTAAGTCCCCTTTCCATCTCCTAGAGGTCCTGCTGTCTCCACAATTGACCTCCTCTTCTTTATTGTGCTTCAGAAGTGCCTTATTTGCTTCTGCTTTTCATCCCAGCTCCTTTTTTTTTTAACCCTCTTACCTCATATTATGATAGTTGAAAATCTTCCCCACTGCCACCCCATTCCTTGAGTGTCCCATGACACCCCTGCTCTTCTCTCCTTTGTATTTTCCCTTGTTGCCCTTCTTTGTTTCTTTCCGATGCCCTTTATCATGTGCACTCCTGGTGTGTTTAGCACTAAGTGACGTGAGGAACCTTTGAGCAGATGGCAATTTATCTTGGAATGTTTCCCCTCTGAGTCCCCTTCTCCCCACTGCTCTTCCATTTCAAGCTCTTCCAGGTTCCCTTACAATATACACCAGAGAGTTCATCACGCTGATGAGCTTGGTTTTGGATCATCCCCTTTTACCAGTTACTGATCTCTCTGTGAGTCAGTATACTGTGTATGTCTGTCCTTCTCCCTTCAGCAATGTAGATGGTATGTGGCCTTTCTGTCTTTCTTACCTCATTCTCTCCATGTGACGAGTTCCCAAAGTTGTAAGAAACACTCAGTGGTCTGCAGGAATGGCTCGATTGCATTTTGCCGGCTGCTGCCTCTTGTGTTCTAGTGCTAATTACACTTAAAGGCAGTCTGAAAAATAGGCAGTCAGAAAAACCTCAAGTGTTCCCTTTCATTGTTTCTTATTGTGAGCAAATTCTGCATATGCCACATGGACAGCGACGATTAGCAGGGTCAGACAGTGCTGTTGTGCATGGGAAAAGAGCAGCACACACAACAGCTTCATCTGACTACATGGTTTGCCTGCAGTGCTACATTCTGGGCCCATTGATCCATCTCTTAAGAGCTTCCTTTTAATCTGGACAACCTATTGAAAATCCCTCTGTAATCTTTCTGCGCTGTTCCATCATTCTGGCAGTTTACCGTCTAAGCCACTGGTTCACGAACTTTCCTGTAGCCTGACACCTTGTTACAGCAAACAGAAGTCTTGGGAGATCACTCTTACAACCAGGTGAATACCTGAGCTTTTCGGAGGCCCTGCTAGGTGTGCGTATGCCTGCAAGTGAGAAGCCCTATTTACTCGTCCTTATTTGGCTCCATATGGCATGGGAGATTTCTGAAACTCACTGCTGAGGGGTCCAAATTCACAAATGAGAGTTTTAGTGTATTGTACAATATTTGCCTTAAGGAACCCTCATTTCTTACTCCTTTCCAAGTAGGCAACTTAGATAACAATATTTGGGTTTTTTCCCCTTCCTTCCCTTCTGCAGCAATCTTCAGCCATTCTTGGGAGTCTGCAGCTGGCCCAACATATCCTTTATGGTACCCACTCTTACACCTTATCCCTTCATCTCTTCACCCTAAATACATTGTTGTTTCCACAGGCAACCCCCAGGTCAGGGGGAGAATTCCCACATCTTAGTTGCTTTAAAGCTGATCTCAAATTTTAATGGGATATCTCCCATTTAATTATTACTGATATTTTCTGTAGTGCTCCGGTCTAATTTCCAGGGCGCTGCTTTTGGAAAGAGCAACTAAAGAACACCCAGCCTTGTTTGTGCTGCTGCTGGCATCCCACTTCTAGTTGAAATATAAATACAGCCCATTACCACTTGCACCTCCTCTCCATTCTGCTGGAGCAAGTGGGCTTTGCTGTCCGTTTGCTTTTTGCTTGGGAGCACCTGAGAGCCACATGCTCGTGTGCAACTTAATCTACTGCCTACAGGCCCCTTTCACTTCGCTTTCTCCAGACCCCTTATTTGTTTGGATATTTGGCTGAATAAGCAGTGGCACCATTTCACAGCTGTTCCAAGAGCAGCTTCATTAGCTTTTTGCCTGAGATCATTTGGGTAGAAAGAGACTCATGGAAAACGAGTAAGTGGAATGTGGTGAAATACAAAGGCCATCTAATGCCCTGCCATTTACTGGAAGAAAAGATTATGTCATTTTTTTCCCACTTTACCTGAAGCTCAACAAGTCCGGAAGGTGAACCAATGAAATGAAATTTTATATATGTATGTGTGTGTGTGTGTGTATATGTATATGTATATGTATATGTATATGTATATGTATATGTATATATCACCCTGTTCTGGG
>JAVCKT010006289.1:0-29094 GCA_032273925.1 Rhynchotus rufescens | reverse complement strand
CATGCATTGGCACTTGGAACAAATTTAGACAACGACAGGCGGACACTTAAAACATCTTAAGACATCTTAACTTAAGACATCTTAGTCTGAGCACTAATGACTTAACTCAGATGCACAACCTGAGGTCTAACACCACATCTAAGGTCTGACACCGTATCTTATGTTATCTCAGAAATGGATACTGGTCTGGCAGATATGACACAAGATCTATGAAGAACTTCAGTCCTTCTGCTGTCATTCTCAACAATCCTGAATCTCCCATAGCCTATGCCATCCCAGTGGAGATTTCTTGATACCCCAGTGCATCTCAGAGGGATCTGCATGTCTGCCAGTGAGCCACCGAATTGAGATCAGAGTTTCAGTCTTGATTTCTCTGAGTTTGGGAGCACTAAAATACATTACAGAGCAGCAAATAAATTAAATTACACAGTCTAAGAGAGCCTGCTAGTTTTACCTGGCTACCCTTCTGACATTATTGAATATATTACATTACAGTAACTCCAGAATCTTGTGTTTAATACACATTAAGCTGTCAACCTGTTTCTAATTTTTATTGATTTTCCTTTGAAATCTCTTCTGTGACGATGCGAAGTGCCAGGAGCTCAGGTGTGTTAACTATAATTGTCTCATTTTCGTAACACATGGCTGAGTGACAAACACTGATGGTAACATAATGAAAAAGTAATCATGCTACTAGGCCACAATGGTGGTAATTCAAATAAGCAATAACATGCTTATTTGAATCTTCAGATCCAGCTGTTATTTGAAGCAATGATTTCTTTTTGCTTTCATGCTCCTTCATGCCAGCCTGATAGACCAGTTCAGTCTTGGTTACAGGGATTCAGGTAGAACAGAGGGTGTAGGAAGGGGGAGACTGTGAAAGAAAAGAGCAGCAGCAGGAAGAGTGATAATCACAGGATTAATTGGGAAGGGATGTCATTTAGGATAAGCAAGTGGAGTATTTGGCAAGAGTAGCTAGTGGAAAGCTAATGTCTAAGTATTTATCTAAACCAGTAACAAAACTGTAAAGAGATCACTGCATCCCTAAGCCCCCAATTCCCTGAGGGAGCCTATAGGTAACTTCCTTTCCTCTGAACTACTGAAGATTTCATACCGTTCACACTGGCATGTATCTGCCATGGATAAACCTCTTTGCTGTCATATTCACCCACTCAGATGGTAATTCTCAGTATTTGACTTATGGAGCAAAAGAGAATAAAGTTCATTTCGGTAAACGCTTTTCAGAGATCTAAATTAAAATGGTTAAACAACATGAAATTCAGAATATTTGGTATAAGACCATAGGAGCCTGAAAGAAAAATAGGAGACAAAGAAATAATGATTGATGGGCATGATATTATTGTAGCACAAAACATTACAGAATATAAATCATTATAAATTGATTGTGATGACCTGGTTTGCCATAAAAGGTTGAAAAGTGTCATTTTCTTCCCCTCTGGATTCCTAACAGTTCAGAGACAAGCAATTAATACAACCAAGAGCTGTGTTCTTAAATCTAATGAGAGAAGAACAGTACTGACATGAATTTTATGATATTTAGATTGTGTGCTGGTCACATGTACTCTTGTGCAGTACTTTAAAAAGCCTAATGAACGAATCATTAAAATGATACTGATAAAGGATTCTGACAAGATAGCTGGGAAGTGTTAAGTATTAAATGAATGTATTACAAGGAAAAGCAAGAAAAGCCGTGAACAGGTAATTTTTTTTTTACTTTGACAATGCTCTGTCTCTCAGAAGAACATAAATTGATTTCAGTCTGTTGAGATTTAGACGACATGTCTAACCTAATGGAAATAACCCCTCAATACCGAGAAAACGGGAACAGTGCATAAACACGACAAGCTAAACAGGGAAGATTATGGTGCTGACAACCGTGAAGCATCTTTTGGACCTCACAGCTGGCCTGTGTTCTACTTAAAAATTAGCATTTTTAGAAAAGTTTGCCAGGATACCTAGCAAATATATCCTCCCATTTTATTCTCAATACTTTGTGCAAAAACAAAACAAAGAAAACCATACTTGGGTTTAATCTTTGCAACCATAAAACATCTTGTTCTGCCACAATTTAGTCACACTCTGCCTGTATCATCATAGAAAATAATATGAATTTATCCTCAAAAAAAACCCGATGTTTGAAAGATTCTGGGTGAGGAGCAGAATTAATCACTGCAGGTCATCTCACAGGACTTGATATGTCTTTTTTAGAGGTCCCCAAATAGTAGGTAACAAGGCACTGAAGCTACATCTATATGCTCTTCACCCCATCATCATAAACGCAATCATCTGGACATAGTTAGTAGAGGACTACACAATTGAGGGTTTTTTTTCTTTTTTTTTTTTTTTTTAAATCTTTTAAGAGATTTCCAAAACTATATTTCATTGCACAAGGATCAATGGCAAATAGCTTATAACTTCAGGGGAAGAGGAAGAAAAAAGGTTGATTTAAATTAGAGCTTGTCAGTAATCTTCCGACAAAGGCTTTCACTGATGAATGGTGATTCATTAAATCCACTTTTGTGAAAAGCAGATACTTCTCGAGAATGTATTGAAAATATAATTGAAAAAAAAAATCTGGTTAAATTTGAGATGAAATTCCTCAATCGCCACAGACAACCAAAGAGGAGCAGTTACGACACTTCTCTGGAACTCACACAATTGAGGTTCACGGCTATTGTGCCTCATACGTACCTCTGCATTTACTGCTGAAGGGACTTCAGCTGTATCCCCAACCTGTTTAATATTATGACATATGAAATAGATCCAACAAGAGGTTAGCAAAAAAGCCAAAGTGAAAATTTAAACTGCTATTGAAATCACTGTTTAGTGATTTAAAAAGCTTTAGTCTTGGAAGCTTTTTGGACTTGATGATAACACTTCATAGGCTGAAAGAATTCAATTTCAACCATTCACATTCTAGTTTAAAATCAATTAAATACAGGTATTCAGAATTTACTGAGAAATATTTGCTGCAACTTTAAAATACTAGAAAAAAACAAATATCTCAGCTTGCCTATTAGTTTTTTTTTGCTCATGAATGATACTCTGAAAATTGTGTAAGTGTTCTCCTTTACTTAGAATGATCTAAAATGTGAGATGTAGTTCCCCTCATTTTGATAAAATATAACTACTTTTAATGAGACCTGAAATACCAGTGTGCAAATAGCTAACACATATTAATGAATAAATAAGGTACTTTTGTGCTCACAGTGATTAATTTATATTCTTCCCTTTATTAGTATGAAAAAGTTAGAAAGACACTTGAATCACAGCTTATAATCTGCACTTTGCCACAGAAATATTTTCATTTAATGACAAAAATACATATCTTACTACACTTACTAGTCCTTTATTATGCTATAAATAGTTCAGGAGTACAGAAAAAAAGCCTGTGAAATCTTCAGAATTAATAATTAATCTCTAGGATTGAATTAAACTCTTGCAAAATTTCAGAGGTATTTATTACTTTTTCTTTTCCAAATATACTGGGCTTAATCCGTAAAAGCATTTTCAAAACAGAATTCCCAAATGCAAACTTTCCTACATAGTATATTGCATTCTAAACCACTATTATTTATTTTTTATTTGTACTATGCTTTCTGATCTGTCTAGATTTCTAAATACAGCTTTTGTAGATTTAAATAGCAAAGGGAAAGCTTTGGAAAAGGAGCAGTGGTATATTTTGTACTTGGAGGTTCATTTTCTGACTATGTAATTACAATGAGCCATAAAAAACATACTGTCTTAATATTTTAGCACCCTAAATGGTAGAAATGGTGTAATAGTTTCCTCTTTTTGCAAAAATCTCTGAAATCTTTGAAATTTCTGTATCTTTCTTCATTACTGAGATTTCAATAGCACCAAAGTGATCATGGATTTGTTTTTCAGAAGAAGCAATACCAGCATCCTTATGTCCAGCATTCTGGCATTTTATCTGCATTCAAAATGTGCCACTTTAGATCTTGATAAAGAAATACGCTTATATTCTCGGTAATGTAGCTGAGTTTATTTTTTGCTTATTTCCCAGCTGACCTGTAATCCCAAGATGGACAAATATTTAAGCTAGACCCGCCTAAAATTTTTCTTACAAAATTCTTCTTACAGTCTGAATGAGTGGGGATCCACTCTGCATAAGTGGGGATCTCAGGTAGGAGAATCTGCCTTCACTCCTGGAGGACGTGTCTGACCCAAGCACTTCTTAGAGGAACCCAACATATACAGTGGGAAGAAGTCAAACAGCTGCGTCCACCACCCTGCTGCTCTTCTACTTGACAAGGAGGATGGTGCCAGATGCTTTAGGTACGTTCTCATATTAACTATGCTGTAGGTTGGACCCCTGCTCGAGCAGGGGTTTGGACTAGGTGATCTCTGGATGTCCCTTCCAACCTCAGCTTCTTGGTGATTCTGTGATAAATGACTTCCAAAATTTTACAGGCAGCAGACTCCAGTGCCATTATAGTGCAGGAAATATGCTTCCCTTCTAGTTAGAAAAGGAATCATTCTAGATAATGCATTCCAAAACATCTTTCCTGAATCTCAAAAAGTGTATGATCTATTTTTTTTCCAATCCTTTCATCTCCATTCTGAATTACTTTCCTCAAACTGGTCCTTTTCTCACATATTCACAGGCTTTCCATGAATAAATGCTTGTGTAACAGGCCACAGGAAATAAATTTCCTAAAGAACTGCGTAAATGCCTACACTATAGGTTACACATATAACAAGAACTGGGTGTTAGAGCAAACGCCCTCCCATCTATCTTGCACATGAGTGATTGAATCACTCAGTACTTTTATTAATAAAAAATTGTATAAAATAGCCTAGAGAAGTACCAAGTTTCAGCTCATTACTAACAATAATAGAAACTTTAATTAAAGACAAGATGTCTGCAACAGGCTTGATCTCCACATGAGATAATGAAATCTCATATTTTAATTTTGAAGTAAACATGGAAAATGGAAAAAATGATAGAAAAATACAAATAGCCTTAAGTAGCAGGCAAAAAAGATCTTAGAAAGGGTCTCATATTTTTTTAACATCCATATTAAACATATTAAAATGCTGATTAAAAATGTATAAACATCAAGTCATACTCTTAGAAGTAACTTGGAATTTGAGTTTTTCACTCGGATATTATTCTCAGCTGATTATCCATATGTTTTGTAACTACTATGACAACTTTGAACTACATTTTTTGTTGTTTCATGAATTTCAACTGACTACATGTAAAAGCATTCTGTTTGTTAATGATTAACACACTCTTTTGTGTTGTTATTTATTAGCAACATGCAATACACTCTATCAGTCTCTCTGCCATCTGCAAACTTTATAAGTATTGATTTTATATTTTCTATAGGACTTTCATAATCATTTTGATAAAAAAGCCCTGTGCAGACGGAAGCAAGAATCTATCCTGGGGGAAGCTCATTAAAAATAGATTCCCTCACTGATTTCCTGCTTGTAAATACATTATCGGGCAAATCAGTTATTCAATTTTTCCATTTAATCTATGCAATACTCATTTTCTTTTTATTTTTACATTAGAAGTAGGAGTGTTGTAAGTAAAGACTTATGGAAGTCCATTATATCAAAACAACTACATTTTATAATCTAACTTGTATTCTTGTTAAATATATATGCTTATATATGTATATATATTTAATTATAACTAATCTGTTTTATGTAAAATCATACTAATAACTATCCTTTTATTTAAAAAATAACTTTCTATGGTAGCATAAACAACATTTTAGGTTTAGCTCTGGCACATGAGACAAATTCTAACTGCTGTGATAAGACTGTTTTTGAAAATTGCCCTCTAGTTTTCTTTATACGCCTTCAAGATATAAGCAGGACTCATGTAGCTTTGGCTGCCTAACTAGTCAGTTGTGCTAGACTCATCATAAGTCAAAAGTCAGGGTTGTCAAAGATTAGGGAGCTGAAAACTTCCCTCACACCTATCTGAAATCCAGCTGTTGGGTCATGCCCCATGTTGGTCTGGACTGCAAACAAGATACTGCAGCTCCATCTTTGACCCCTGGGAAGCACTGTGGAAGAAATTAATAACTATCCTGATGGTGATTTTACATGTTCAGTCAGAGACTCTCTAGGCTCACAAGGCTGTCAAAATGAGAGAGAAGGATCACAGAATAATAGATACGTTTAGACTGGAAGAGACAACCGGAGTTGTCCTGGACTAACTGGACTAATCTCCTGCTCAAAGCAAAGCTGGGTTCAAAGAGTAGGCCAACATGAAAAATAACTTCTCTGAATTGCTGGAATGAAGGAAAATGAAGCCAAAGTAGCTGGGAACAGCACGGAGAAAGCTAGTGCAGAAGGGGCAGAAGCTGGATAGGGTGACTGTCTTTGGCTTTATATCATCTGTTGACTCTCATTGGGCCAGATCAAAGCCTTGTAGACTCCTCTACTCCCCAGACTCCTTTCTAGACTCTGGAACCTCCCACTGACCATCCTTTGGTTTGGTTACCCAGTAGGATTTATCTGTCAGAATCTTACCATCTGTTTCAGTAAGTGCTGGCACTCATCGCACAGAACTCTACATGTTACATAGCATGATGCTTAAAAGCTCTGCAAAAGAGCATCGAGCCTTTTAATACACTATGCCAGCAGGATCATATTTGGAAAACAAAAAGGAGCAATTTTCCCTACTGTTCTTTCCTCTGTCTTAAGGAGCAGATTAAGATTCTCTCTGAGCTACTTCAATAGAAGTGGTAGTATTTATACTGAGATAGAAAGGTACTATTCGGTCTAGATGCCTAAAAATTATCACATGTAGTTAGAACAAGCAGCTTACAACACACAAACAATTTCACATGGATACTAAGAAAAGTATGTTGATTTTGCACTGACAAATGTATGTATTAAAGCTAATAAAATATATGATAGCACTGTGGTTTTCACACAGTCAGTAAAGCTTATCTAAGATGCTAACTAATCCCTGAAGTATTATTTAACATAGTTTCTATTCTTTAAGAAAAAATGTACTATTACTGTTATTTCTACTTTGGAAATATTAGCAGACTTCTCTTTCCTCCTCTCCTGGAGGAAAAACGACTCATTGTGGAAATGCAAAACAACTGATAAAACTGATAATAGTATTAAAAAATCATTAAAATATCTTATCATACAGAGAAGTTGAGTCTTTGATTTTATTCTTGCATGCTATTTTTTTTTTCCTAATTATCACTGGAACTTCTGCATTTATCTAGAACAGAAGAAATGAAAAAAAAACTTGCTTACCCAAGACAAAAGCTATTGTAAAATATCCATAAAAATACTTTACACTTAACAGAAATATAAACAAAATAAAACAAAAAAGTCTCTCTTCTCTAAGCTCATGGCAATAAAAGCTACAAAAAACCAAAACCTAAGATTATTCTCATTCACCAAATGTGAGAACTACATAGTGCACTACTTATACATTGAATTACTGTTCCAAGTTATGACAAATCTGTCTTTGGAAAGCAATTTATTTATTTTGGAAATAAGTTTTGACACACTTGGGAATCCATGTTCACAGTCTGTGCCTGGCAGTTTTGGCTTCCTTGTCTTTCTTGTATTGTAATCTGAAGGTGACACAGCGAATGTGTTATGTACCCTGGCATTGTTTTTGATTGTGTTTGAATTATGAGTCACCCAAAGGCTTTCTGAGAAGGTCAGTGTTGTATTTAAAGAACGTATGCTCTTGGTTTATAAAAAATAAAAAGGTTCAGCATTACTCCTACATGGCAACTACAGCCATTGTTAAAGCCTTCCTTCCTTTTAAAGAATGTCAAATAAATGGTTTAAAGAATTGTGAACAGGTAAATATCTCATTTAGAATAAGACTAATTTAGCTCCTGCATTTTGGCCTGATGGGTGGGCAGTCAGGAAGGTTTCGTGGTTGTTCTAAATGATTAAGCAAGTGCCTGAAAATCACATCTTCCCATCTCCACAGTGCTTTGTCTCATATCTGTAGCACAACAGATAATGTACTCGTTTCTTAGAGTATTAGCTTACTTTATTGCTATAAATATTGCACTATATTACAAATCACCATGTCACAATGTCTACACAACGTACTTTGACAACAGATTTGGAAACCCAACAGATATCATTTAATAGGACATTACATAATACTGAACCAACAGAAACATTGTTCAACACATTTAGACTAAGTTTTAGACATGCTTCAGTACACACGCATAGATCTGTATTTTTTAGAGTCCAGGGCTCTGTAGTTCTCCCTCCTTTAGGCTGAGATCTCTCAGATCTCCTCTGAGGAAGGCTAGGTTCAGTCAACTGTGGACTACTAGGAAAAAATTGAGTTTCTTCATGCAAGTATTTCTGCAGGTTCTCCCAGTTTGAGTATAGTGCTTAGGAGGTATCTGACTACAAAAAGTGCCATATTTAGGTAAGATATATTTAACAACTTGATTAGTTTTCTGAGAGCACATTTTGCAAGAAGAGAGGAGAGGCTCCTCTGGCCTGGCTAAATTCCATGGCAGTCAACCTAAGTTCTGTTTTCTCAAAAGAAATTGCTCACCAGTTGTCATTAAGCCATTCACTGCCATCAGCAGGACTGAAGCAGGTCTGCAGTGCTGCTGGTAGAGCTGTTTTGCTCTGTCAATCAGGGCCATGGGTGGCAGCTGCTAGACACTCACATGCAAGGCTCTCTTTCCCAGACTGAGGTGGTTGCCTGTCCCGCAGGCAACAGAACGTCCTGCACAGAACACAGACCCAGGACAAGTTTCCATATAGATCTATAGAGCTAGTTATTATCTAGCTGTAAACTTGTCTTGGGCATAAGCATTCTTGGCATAATTGCCATTGGAGCAATGGTAGTTAGCTCTTTAAACATGAAAATGCCAAGATAAGAATCTATATCTATAAACATTTTTCTTTTTACTAAAGGGACCTATTTCTTCACTCAATGTGCAGACTAACTTATCTTAATGCTAATAAGAGTTGGGAACACAAGAACCTAGGATAAGTATTCCCATAATTTTTTAATGGAAGCGCTGTTCAAATTTAATACAGACCATATAAGCCTACATTAGAAAACATTTCCACCAAAAATCTGAGTACTTTTGAAACAAAATGCTTGCTAATAGTCATTAAAAACCTTCTACGCAACACGTGTAAAAAAGATTTATCTAATGCGTTGCAAAATTATCCACAAATGTACCACACAGCACACGAATGTTAACAGGAAAGAAGCCACAAAACTGTAACGCTACCACTTTGAAATGCAATACAATTAATACTACTTCCATTAATACAGTGTAATAGCTACTAACTATTATTGACGTCTATTTTTTTCAGAAATCCATATTCATTAAGGACATCTATGGTTTCTTTTTCTCTTATTCAGAAATATGGAAGCAATTGCACACTGTTTCGCTGCTAATCAGAGCTATACAAGAAAAGATATGAAAGTCTCATTAATGTGAATTTTAGGACAACGGGTCCCTGTCACGATTGTCTCTGTTTAAAGTAATCATTCTGTGATACTGAGATGTTACCTTTCTCTTACTAACAAGATTTAGATTGTCTTTTTTCTTAAACTAGGCTATTGATGTCACTGGTTTTTTATTTTACTTGCTACAACTTGTAAAATAAATATTTGTGAAAATAGTCTGATTACTAGAGGATAAAAACAAGATTCTTAAAAATTACTTCAGGTTAATCCAAACCATCCCCATATATAGGAAGAAAAGGATGAAAATAATCTGAAGTTTATGAGGAGAGTGCATGTCCCCACAGCTAAAAATTTGATGCTCTATGAGGCATTTGCCTCTAAAAGTGACTCTGGAAAATAGTGTTTCCAGGGGTTATGTTAATAAGGCAACAAATCAGTATTTCTTGCATGGTAACATTAATTTCTAAAAGTCTTCAAAGATTTTATTTATGGAACTAATGTAGGAAAGACAACTGTCTTGCAGTCTGGAGGACCATTAGGAAAATATCTTGGACAAACTGATTTCTATGTAGGGAAGGTGAGATGGGACAAGTGGCTAAGACTGAGGGGACAGAAAGGAATATGACACCTAACAGCAAAGTCAATGAATTGGACAATATAGCATCCCAACTATATTTTTGATCATGAAATATTTGTGTCTTTACTAGCTAAGGAACAGCAACAAAAGTGAGCACAAAAATAAAAAAAAATCAAAAGCCAGCATGTGAATGACACTTTTACAGAGAGCTCGTGCTGAGAAAATTGTCGAATTTATGCCAATATAAAAAACCTCATAATTTTGAGATGGAAACGGAAAAGCTTACCTATGAACTGTTATGTTTGCCTTTTTTCTTTTTCTTTTTTTTTTAAGTAGATGGACCCAGGAACAACAGAGCACCTCACAGAAGGGTTTCAAAGCAAAATATATTTATAAATCAGAAATCAAAAGGGGATGTTTTCGTGTGACATGTTGGATAGAAGTTCACATCATTCTGGAGAATGTGGGATTAAGTACTGTTGACTGGTTCTGATTTGAAGACGAGCAAGCTACAAGAAACTGGGTCTCTGGGCTGCAGCAGTCACTGTCCTAAAATTCTGAATGAAGAACTGTAGGGGCAGGCAAAGCTGCAGAGCCCTCCTGGAGATGCTACAGTTAGACCTGCCTGGGTCAGACTAGTGCTAGCAGGATGACAGTGCTATCTGCAACTTTGTTTTTTGTCCAGGCTTTTTTACAAGATCATTCCGTTCTGATGGTCAGCAAAACCCCTACTTGCTTTTCTGCCTGTACTCCTCACTAACATGTATCTTCTACCATACAAGACAAAGGCTTTAAAATTCTGTGGTACACCGATAAATCTGAGGCTGAGGTCCAAGGAAAAAGTACTCAGTGTAATATCCCTTATATTGAAATTGCTAAATTTGAGGGACTGATTCACATGCTGGGGAGAAAGCGGCTGCTGGCTCCTTTCAGCCATGCACCAGCAAAGTGCTAACAACTGAACAATACGGACAGTGTGCCAGTTCTCTTGACATGTTTAGTACTAATACTTCAGTTTCTCTGGGTTCATTTCGATTTCCCCATTAAAAAGCAGTCATTTGATGTAGGAACTCTGTCAAGCACACACACTTGTAGCCTTCATCTAAGCAAATGCTGATTGTTTTCTACTGAATATGTATGTTTATTCCTACTTTTCTGGATATACGGCATAACCAAGCATAAGAAGCAGCAAACAAGCAGGTAAATTACTGCTTCAGCTTCAGAAATTTTAAAGCGAGTACAACACAAAACCAGTGGGACTTCCTCCAGTCGGCCAAGCATTGAATTGCATCCCATGACAAATGCCTGTTTACTGTTAGATGTTTCCTCTTGCAGCCTCTTCAAGTTTGAGCACTGCCATTCTCGTCGTCTTTTTGAAAGAAAAAGACTTTTATACCACCTGAATACCCACGCTGCTGATCTCCAAAGTGTGAGGAAAAATGACTTTCTAGATGCTATCAAATGCTATTGTTTAGGACAGTATTTCTTCCTGTATATGATGTTTTCTTCCTGTAGTGAGGCTGTATCTCAGTGTCAGTCAGTCAACGTTTGCAATGTAGATGAGATTGCTGGATGAGTAAGAGATATAAGTCACTTAAAAATCAGATTTGTCACAGTGAATTACGCAGTCAGGCCATATTTATATCAGCCACATAATACATTACAGGGCAATACATGACCTTACGCAAGCACAGCCTCCCTCTTCCACAAGCAGGAACACTCTTTCGTTCTTCTTAAAAATGAGATCCTAAACATCAGACGTACAGGGTAATGATGGGAAATGATCACATTATTCAACTTACATCCAAAGGAGCAAAACAAAAATCAGATCCATGACAGACAAGAAGGTTTGCCTTGCTTCACAGTGTCACAGAGGAAGTATTTTAGAATCACAGAACATTTTCTAAACACTAGAATTTTGCTTTGTATTCAGGTTATCTCCCATGACCAAATCATTACACCTGTTCTTAGTCACATGTTGTCGGATATGTCATAGACATCCGCATCTGAGTTAGTCATCTTCAATTCCTTTTTTGGTTAGTCATGCAAAGCAAGTGCTTCTAGGTGACTTATTTAAACATCTACAGTGCAACAATAAGAATTGCATCCAAGAAATGCCATTTTCTCTTGAATTACTGCAAAAGGAGACAGGAAGATTACCATATATACTGTAGACGTATACTTGGTCTCATGAATTCCCTGGTCCTATAAATTTGTGAACAGAGAGTTCTCGTATTTCTGGTAAGCATTTCTGTGATAGAGCAGGTTTGTCTCATACAGTGTATTTTTTCATTGTTTAGTCCTGAATCTGTCACACAGGATGGGCCTCCACATTTTCTTTAATGAGACTATTTCAGAGACCAACAACCATTAAGAAAATGCATTAAGAAAAAGATCTAATTAGTCTGAATTATTTTTGATATCCAGAATGTTTTGATCATAAGCTTAAACCTTCACTTGTGCTGTATCATCTCATTATAACTTCTGAAATTTCTTTGATGACACTGACAACATTCTGAATTTTCTAGCATTGACTTGGTTACCTTTTCTAGTACTGGTTACCTTTTTATACCTTTTCCTTGGTTACCTTTCTAGCATTATCTTGGTTACCTTTTTTGCAGTGAAAGAAATATGTTCTTTTTCTCTTCCGTGCATTATCCAAAAAGAACAAACCAACCCCTCCAGCAACACAAGGCTAAGACTCACTGAACAAGTTATACGTTTGCACATAGCATTTGGTGTTAGCTGAGCCATGGTAACTGTCTGTGTCTCCATGTCTGGCCTGAAAAAAACGGGCAAGAGAGCGTAATTTTACACTACTTTTTACTGAAGGTTGAGCTAAGCTCCTGTTTGCAACAGTGATATGTAAGTAATCACAGCTCAATTAATGAAGAGTAACTTATTAACTTATTATGTTTTGCTTATGAATCTAAGCTCTTAGAAGAAATTCTATTGACTGAGCAGAATTATAGCCGAGGCTCAAGTGTGTTGCTGCTTCAGGATATTTTTCTTTTGCTACTGTCCAGCTGTAATATCTGTTTTGCTGCCTGTTATCACTCAGGCTTGTTCAGCATACTGGATTTCACACTCCACTTCTCTCTGAAGATTGGTGTTCTGAACTATTTTCCTCAGAGGGGGATTAACTTGCATTTTTCAAAATAAAATTCCATCTTTTGAGGTAACATTATCACTTCTAATCCTCTTTATCCTCTTTATTGCTATGCAGTTCTCTTCCTTTAGCTGTCAACATCTCCAAAAAAAGGCTGTTTACCTCTGTCTTCTATACTTTTAACAGGTGTAAAACAAAAGCAGGTTTAACTAATATAACATCTCCGCAAAATAACTTCACATATTGCCAAGACACCAATTGACCTTTTTTCATCATTCTTAACTACTCTTCATTCCAGATTCTGCCTCCTATAAATGACTCTTTTACATACAATTATGAAAAATACTTTTTGACTCTCTGTATTTATATCAGATATTTGAATCACATGTTTATTACTTCTACTTTTTAAGAAAATATTACTAGATTTATTTGTCTTAGTTTGTTATAACGCTTTGTAGTTTTTATGATGACAAACATAAACACTGAAGATTTACTTCTAAACTTCTAGTCTTCAAAAAGAAAGTGTTAAGTATTTTTGTATAGGATTTTTTTAAAAAACATCATTCAGTGACATATAAATGACTTTAGAGGAACTATGACCTTTAATTAAAGATACTGAACCTTATGCCCTATTTCAGGTAGCTGTATGTTGTGATGAATGTTCATTACAAGCTGCTGAAGAAAATGTTTGTCTAAAACATTAAAAGCTATGAAGTTACTGATCACAGTTGGAGAATTATGACTTTCTGTCATTATTGATTCCTGGCAGATTACTCTCGACTGTCTGCACCAGCGACATATATTCAGGCTTGCTACGTCAAGTTCCTTGGAAAAATAAAATTGTAAGAAGCTATTTTTTAAAACAAGAGGAAAATAGACTATGGATTTCTGCTCTCCAGAAAGAAGGAAAGAAACAAAAACAACAACAAACACTGCATCACACTTAACAAAGTGAAAGAAAAGGGGGAGGCAAAATGGCTTATCAAAACCAGTAATCTTGTAAAGAGCTGACAGACTGTTCTGATTTTGATCCACCTTAATTATTCAATATAGTCAGATATATCTTAATCTTGCAACTGAGTTGGAACTGTATGAATTTGCTACAAATATCATACAAACTGTTAAGAGCAAAAAGGCCCATCAATACTCTACTTGATTTTACACTTAAACAGAATTGGGACTTTTGACACTCAAAACACACACACAAAAAGAATATATGATAAACTGTTACATTTTGCCTAATATACTTAATTGCAGACACGCTTTTTCAGAACTTAATATAGTGTCACCTGCCAAAACAAAAAAAACAATTTCCCATCTAGTACACAAGGCTGTAGTGAGCATATGCAGGACTTATGGTTTAGAACCTTTTACACACATTTTCATAATTGTACAGACTTTCCAAACTTACCTCCTCTATGGATAATCAAAGAAGTTTCACTTCCAACAGGACATTCTTTAAGTATATCCACTACTTCTGCATGGCTCAGGTTCTGTACATTCTGCTGGTTGATCTCAACAATGAGGTCACCTTCACACAAACCAGGACATCCCTGAATGTCTAGAATTTGCTTCACCCTCTGTCCTGTAGGACTGTCTGCTATAGTGAAGCCAAAGCCCTGGGCCCCTTTCACAATGGTTAAGGTCATGAGTTCAGCTTGTGTGGCCCCAGAAGAAGCCATTGATACATTATCATCATGGGCAGGTGGTGGGAATGTGCTATCAAGCTGACTATCTGCTGGAATGGAGTGCAAGGAGTGTGGTGGTCGATCTGTTACGTCTGGAACAGACTGAGAAGTCCTAGAAATGTATTCCAAATAAGTTTCATAGTTATGTCTTCCATTTACCACTACCGGAGGCCTCTCCATTACTGCAAGGGGTGGCACCATGCTGTTGGCAGGATCTTCAGGATCAAAGGGCAAAGGGTATCCACGACATAGCACCAAGTTGACACTCTGACCAATAGGAACAGACTGGAAGAGTTTCACTACATCTGCGTGAGTATGTCCAAGGACACAAACTTCATTAATATAGACAATGACATCACCTAGAAAGAGAAGAAAACACAACAATATGAGATGACTTCAGTAACTGTAGGCTCAGAAAGGAAGCATGCGTATGAGACTAAGCAAAGGGACCATTACTGTACTAAAAAATAAAATAAATTAGAACAATATTCAGACTCATACAGTGAGATAAAAAAAAGAAAGTCTGCCTACAAATATCATACAGGAACAGGGAAGCATTGTTTGATTACTGTGGAAACTTGTAGAAATGAAGCTGGATCCAGAAATACACTTTTTATTAACATTTCTTCCCTATTTCTCTTACTCCTTTCAGCGTAGCCCAGCCAGTGTCTTTTTTAAGCCATGAACTCAAGAATCAGTGATTAGAAATGTAAGCCTGTATATACATATGCATGAGAAAGTAGTTCTTGCATTAAAGTTGTTGACAGTTCTCTATGAAATGTTAGTTTTTGCTATCAGACACACAAATACTGCAGTCATTTCCTATACTAGGCATGAACTAAACTGTATTTTGCATATGATAGAGGCATTTAGTGGTACTTTCTGGTGTTCATAATGGTTGAAGTGCAAAGGTAGGGCAAATTTTGTATGTTGGGATAATAGCTTTTATCAGCTCTACTGGCAAAGCTGGAGAAAGGTAGACATATGTCTGAAAGCCTTTCCAGTACTTCCAGACAAACTGTTTGGTCACCTTTACTTCAAAATCTTGTCTTGTGAATAGTACAGCGTTAACAATCACAACATGGATGAGGAAAAAAATCATAGTCAATATGCTATTTATGGGTCTCCATATTGCAGCAATCGGCTGCTGCTAATTAGAAGTTCTGAAATATGTTCATTTTTGATAAGAGAATGGATCTATATACTTGCAATCTTAAATAGTTTATGGCAATGTTATAATGCATATTAAAATAAAAATGAATAACCACTATAAGCAATATCTAGAATTAATTGACGACTTATAATCAATTTCCCCTTGTTAATAATACAACTCGCATCTTCATAGCATAGAAGAAAGATCTTTGGCATTTTGCAAGTATTGTATTTGCAAGAATTTCTTAATATTCTACCATTAATTAGGCAGAAACATCAGTTATCTGTAGAATGTACAGAGTACTCTGTAATGTGTCCACAAGGCGCGCAGTTCAATAATTGGCTTATTATAACATAATGTCTTTTAGTGATATTTCAAAATTCAATAATACGGTAAGATTGATTTAGGAAACAGGAGGTGGTTTGTGTGGGAGGAACTGCTTCAAGTGTATTTATGAAATTATGTATTCCAAGTACTTCAATCAAAAGATCAGGCAAATTGAAGAAAAGGCCAGGGCTGTTCCTAGGTGCAAATGAAACGGCTGGTTTTCACACTATTAGGCTAACAAACAGGCTCTCAGAGCTAATACATGTGCACAAGCTGTCATTCGTACAAAGATCTAGGGAGATAGAACATAGATTAGATCATTGTTATTAATTTTCAGGCATATCCAAAATCCAGCAGAGAAGTCTGTGTTGTTTCTCATGGGTTTTTGATTAAGCTCTTAGTATCCATGCCTATGTTCTTAAAATCATTCTACGGAAAATGTGATCCAGCAAGGGGCATATACTTAAAATTCTGCATATGCGTATGTTGCAAGAACTTTACATCTAACAAAACATAAATTGAACCATCTAATTACTTACTGTTTATTAATACTAACTACTGAATCGCCCATGTTTTTAAAATAAAAATGACTGAATTATTATCACATCTTAAAGGATATTGTAGCATAAGATAGCTACTGCATGATAATACTGAACTACCTGAACTACTTAAAATACCTGCCGAGAAAGCAGGTATTCCATTTCTTTTAACAGGAAGATTAAATTAGCCACTAAAATGTATTGAGAAATATAACCTGGAGAGGGGTTCATGCACATAAAAGCCACAGTTACTGACTGGAAGACGGCTGTACATTTAAAATTGACCTTTTTATTGTTGGATTTAAAATAATTTTATCTGATTGATAGTATGAAGCAGCCAAAGTGAACTAAAGAGAGCTGCTGGGAAATATAACACCCAGCTGCCCCTGTGCTCAGAAATCCTTACTTGCTGTGCTTGCTGATATGTGAGAACACTGAAAAACCCACTAAAATACATCTGTATATAGAAAATCTCAGCCATTTGCTGAAAATCTCCGCAAAGCTGACAGTAACAGATCCTCCATTCAGGCATGTGCCTGTGGGATCTGAGATTTGGCCACAGAGTGATGGAAATGTGATCCAGTACTAAGTAAAAGAGACTAAAGTGAAATCAGAAAGTATTTTTTTGGCATTTGGGCGTGCAAACTGGGCGTGCAAATGGGCCCAAATTTTCTTCTTGGGTAGGCCTAAGCAGCAGGTATGTTTCAGCTGTTTGGCACCCCTTGAAGTCAGCAACTCCACAGAGATTAAGTGTCGATTCAGGCTGAATTTGTCCCCATCACTGGGATGCCTCGCAGATGAGGCAGGATAACTCTTTGCATCCCAGCCTGGACCTTTGCTCTTTCCACCAGGCCAGCAGAAGAGTTTAGCACGGACACAGGACTGTGGCTTTACATTAGCATCAGATCTGTTGAGTAAGCAGGTGCCATTTTTATACAATCACTTTTTTAGAATAGAGCCCATTTTAATTCTCTCCTGAACCAATGCATATGGCTAATTAAAAAGCTGTCTATTGAAAATTTTTGTGCTTAACCAGCATGTATGATGTAATTACACCCAGCCAGATGTGGATTAGTAGAAGAGACTATTTACATTGTGTTTGTGTTTTGCGTGTGCTGGTAAAAGCTATTTAAATAGAGGCATTTAACTTTTCTGGAGAGGAATAAAATATATTTCATGAAAATCTAAAGACTCTGATTATGACAAACATGAAACAGTGCAGATTAAAAGCAATGGGAAAGGAATACTTAAACAAATGCTGCTCATAAGAAGCCTGAAGAAAGCAGATCCTGTCCTTGGCTGGACAGTATTTCACTTCTTCAGGCATACGAAAGCAGATCACTGCTGCTAAAAAATGTCCATTTGAGAGATGTAATTGCTTAAAAGATAAAAAATTGGGAGGTAAAATCACAGAGAAAGAATAAGATTCAGATCTCAAGGCAGCCTGTTATTTACAAATTATATAAGCCTGTCCCATCTAGGCTTTGTTAGCAGGAGCTGCTTTTGCATCCTGAAAAACCCAGTGTGAGGGAATTGCGTGACAAAACATCAAGGGCTCTGAGGAGCGAGATAAAAACGTGTGCCGCGTTAGCAGCGCTTTTTGGGATCGCTTTGAAATGCGCCGCTGCGTGCTGAGGCGCAGGTAGGGACAGCACTGTCTTTTTCTTCAGGAAAAGCGGGTCAGCATTTACAGCGCGTTTGCTTTTGTATGCAGAGCGTTTATTTCTGAGCGCGGCGCTTGGGCAGGTAGCGGCTCCTGGCAGGGCCTCCCACGGCGGCCTGCGGGGCAGAGCCCGAGGCGAGCGCAGAGCAGGCCGCGTTGCTGCCCAGGCGGCCGGGCAGCTTGCTCCCCACGGAGGGAAGGATGTTCGCAGGGCGTGTGGCCATGGCCACGGCCCATTCCTGACCCAAGCGGCGGGGAGGGAGCGGGGCGGCGCAAGGAGCCAGGCGGAGGGTTGTGACGGGGCAGCTGCGTGGCGACACGCGCCCTCCTCGCCACGCCAAGTATCCATTTAACAGGATTTATCCGTTTAAATGGGATTAGGCGGTCACTCTTCTTTCTGGCGACCTGAAATGGCTCGTAGGGCTCTTTGTTTAAAATTGCTAACACTGTGAGGACAACGTGTAATGAGGCATGTACTGAAATTGTGGTTTTTTGCACAGAATCACAGAATGGTTGAGGTTGGAAGAGACCTCCGGAGATCATCTAGTCCAACTCACAAAAGTAAAGCACTTACATACTTAAAACTGCAGAAAGAGAGATGAATAGGAATACCCTGCATTTTAATCTATAGAGGTAGAACTTTCATTTTGATTTTAGAGATATTACTCTTTCTGAGAACACTCCTGCAACTGAAGTGGATCCTACTATCAGAAATGGGTCAGATTTATCCCTCTGACAGCTATTGACCAAGGCCACAGCTTTCCACATTGGCTGCTCAGCCCTGTGGTCAGCTACACAGCCCCATCGGTGAGGACAGCACGCGCCTTTTGCTCACTTTGCTGTCAGCAAATGCTTTAACTTAGCTGTAGGATCAAAAAGCTTTGATTTGCCCAGGTTTGGTGTTTCCATTGCCCAGGCGCCTAAACTCAATGGGAGCCGCCGGCGCACAGAACTGCTGAAAACCAGGGTTCTTGAAAACCTTATTTCTGTCAGCTGAAATGCACTGCACCTTCACTCACTGACTCATCTTAGCTATTAGAGCATTTATTGCCTTGATAAACCAGAAATTCAGAATAGCTCTATGTGTGTCTGTGTTTTTGAATATATATGTACCTATATACAGACTCCTAAATCCTGTTCCACATTTAAGGCACTCAACTAGATTTGCAAGGTCAGCAACCTGAAACCATCAGGTATAAGCCATATGTTTCCAGAGATGTCAGGTTAATGCTTTTATATAAAACTAAACACAGGAAGTATGTTACCTATAGCAGCACAATTCAAATGTATCAGAGCAGTGAAATAATTCCCAGCTAAATATGTGGTATTTTACAAATAATCCAGTACATACAAATACCTTAGTGTACACCAAAGTGTCATCTTTGATTAACAGTTCATTAAGAAATATCTTAAGTAAATGCAAAGATGGAACAGTTCCTGCTCAGGACTTTTACTAAGGCTCTTCAACCTTTTCATCACGCTTGTCTCATGTATTGTCTCTTATTTTTTTTCCTCACCTAATGAGATACTAAAATCATAAACAGAAAACTTACCAGTACTTCTAATATCATTTGTATACAGGAACAGCTAATCAGTAGCTTTTTTATACAACTATAGGGTTTGCTTTTATACAGCTATAGGGTTTGCTTTAAAACTGTGTTGCAAAGAGAAAGAATAGAGTTCCTTACGGTTCTCTGAGGGTTTACTGTATTTTTTCATGTTAATAGAGGGTAATCCATTATCAAACTGACCTCCCTTCCAAGCAAACGTTATCTTAATATCTCAAGAGCCTATTTCACTGCCAAATACTCATTTTCAAGGGCAGTATATTTTTATGCTTTGCAAAACAATTTAATGCCTTCTCCACTGAATAATTTATCTTTTCTTTTCAAACTCTTCCCTGAGTACTACTCTGATTCTAAGCAACAAAATTCATCTTGCCTTATATTTTGATAGTGGAATAGTGGGGCAAAATCATTAAGAAAAGCCCCATCAAATCCCTTCTTTAAAACTCAACTACTTTAAAAGACAGTGGTTAGGCAAAAGTCACTTTTTTGCTATTATTGTGGCACGCGTAAGAGCTCAATTCTACTTTTATGAGGATTATCCAATATCCCAACAGCTATTCTGCTTTCTTATTTGTCTCATTCATCTTGTTTCCTTTTCTTTTTTTCCTGTTTTAGTTTATAAGCTTTCTGAGACAAAGACTAAAACTCTGAGTACTTGTTTGCAGACTGTGGCCATGTAGAGTCATAATTTGTTTGTGATTGCTCTTTTCTACTGCAGTAAATATTTAAACAATAACAATACAACACTTCAGGGCGAGCATTTTATCATTTTCCAGTGCAGTGTGGGGCTTCAGCTTAATGTTTCGATCCTAACCCTTGTAATGATCTAAGCTGCATTATGGATATACCAATTACAGCTCAGTAGTGAAATTTCAGATTTTATATATAAAGGGAGCATTAATCCTCTATTATGTATAACAACAGGCCGTATCTTCCCTTCAGTAAAGAATTAATTTTCTGGCTGCTTGAATTTCTTAATTTGTTAATTAGATAATGAGCAAAGTAAATTAAAATGGCTTATTGCAAACGTCTGTGATCCCCTATCAGACTTCTGTATTTGTGCAGATTGATGGAGCAGCTCCTCAGAAAACCTTGTCATCTCCTCCTGCTCTCAGGGAGAAGGATCCCATGGGTCATCCATTAGTTGGAAAGCCCTACTTGAAACAGTCATTATATGTAGGATCCAGACTGCTTTCCACTACAGTCGCTACCACTTATCCTCACTTGCTCCTATGCAATGTTTCTATCCTTGTGAGTAGAGGCTACCATGTCTCCTCAGAGGATATAGATTTCATTTCTATTAGCAATTGAAGGCAAGTGGACCCATCCAATGGAGAGAGCTACACTCACAGAAGGAGATGCGTAGAATATCTCTCCTGAGCGTGTTTTATGCACAACTTGCTCTCACCTGGTGAGCCTGTGAGAAAAGGGGGGAAGAGGACAGCAATTTCATTAACTGCTTTCTAGGAAGCACCCATTGCCCCGGGAAGCGCAGCAAGGAGGGCAAAACCAGGGTGTGTGAATGTGAAACAGCATAGGGAGAGAGATGGGAATGTGTGTGAACCGCAGGATACAGGAATGGAAGGATTTGGGGATGCGAATGCCAACAGTGCAACGCTGAGGAAAGCAGAAAGGACTTTGGTGCCCGCGTTGCTCTGTTCGTCCCTGTTTTTTAAAAGCATCAGTAAACCAGCTGAGCTGCCTCGCACGTCCAGGAACCCCCTCCTGCTTCAGGCAGGCATAAAACCCCTACAATATCATGACGAATCTTGCTCCAAAAATTACTGTTTTAAAAATAGATGGTAGATCTTATGAAAACTGCTTTTGTTCTCTTTGCTTCTTATGACAGTTCAAGTATGAAATTGTTAATTATTGAAGCTTGTGTGCACACATTGCTCACATACATGCCCCGCCAGAAAGCAATTTCCAGAGAAAACTGCAGTAAGATGTCAACTGTATATATGAGTGATTTTTAGAAATACATTGACATGGTCATTAATTCTAAAATAAGCATCACAATCCCAAGAAAACCAGTTAAGGTTAAACTGAAAAACAGAAACAATCCCAGGTTCAAAAATGGAAGCAGGTCTCCTGGTCCATTTTAACTCTTTCTGCATTTAGCATAATCAAGAAATTACAAACTCATAAAAAGAAACCTAAAATTGTCTGTGTGAGTCACTCCAATCAACTCTGGGTCTGCTGACAACAACGAGGGAGACATCACTATAAATAATAGTGTCCTATCAGCAAAGTTAAGCACAAGTGAATTGTGAATTCTGGATTTACTTAGCTTTAAATGTTTTGATTTCATAGGGTTTACAATGTATATTTACTTAGCAGGGAGAATGTGTATCCGTTCAAGGAACAATAAACAACTCTGTAAAATACAGTCAGGTTTCATGATAATTATAAGCAATGTGTTAAAATATAACTACATAATATCATAATTCTATTATTCCTTTGTTTTTATACTAGTAATACATTCTGTTATATTATGTTCAAGGTTAATATTTAGAAGAACAAATCACAGCACTTCCAAACTGGGATCATTTAGCTTTGCTCAGCAAGGAATGAGGATCCTAAAGTTAATTAGCCTTGACAAATTTTACTTACAGAGAGATGAATTGAAAAAGTCTAAAATCCTACTGAAATGTTGTCAAGACTAGAGTTAAGAAATAAACCGAACTACTTTTAAATATGAAGAAATTCTAAACCATTCTATTGGGGTTTTTTTTCCACTGAGAATGAAACCATCCGTTCTTTTCACCAGCATTCCAAAAATATGTATATTATTACCTCACATGAGAGAAATATGGTAAAAATACTGCCAGCAGTATCGTGGCAGGGCATATTCTGATCAGCCCGTGGCAGGGGAGGTTTATGTACTGAGACAGTCTGATATCAGCCTGTTAACACCACATTAGTGCAGTTACTAATGGTACTAATGGTACACATTTCGACTTGCTTATGCAATGCCTTATGATGAAGACCATGAATGAAGAGGACACTAAATTTGGTATCTGTGGTACCATACTCATTTTCTTTCTAATGCTTTATCAGCCTCCACAATTTTTAGCAGTGACTTGCAGGCCAAATGCTGAATACTGATAAGCACTCCTAGTAGAATCATCTAAAGATACCTTTATTAGAGCTATGCATATTTTCACATTCATTCAAGTATTCTTTAAAATGAGTAGTGATTTAGAAGAAGAATAAACAGTCTTTCAAGATTAAACTGGAGAGTATGTTTTGGATTATGAGGCAATACTACATATATATAGCAAACATAAACATTTCTCTAGTACAGTGTTGCTGCATAAACCATTATGGATTTAAGTAACAAAGAAATTAAAAAAAAAAAAAAGGTAAAGACTAGCAGTAATATAGGGAAAAACACTGTGGTGCACAGAAAATGCAGAATAAATCCTTCTGCTTCCAGTTGCTACTGCCCCACACCCTTGCCAAGGAAACTGGAAGGCATCGAATACATGCCATACTCTTTACTTGCTCCTTAAATTTATTAATAATTGCGTCCTAGCATTAAAAATCTACGAAAATCACTGTAATTACAAATGCACATAACAGATGTGCTGTTCCTTCACTGGAATCCAGTCAGCTTTTATTTTGGATTCCAATTAAATATTGTCCCATGTTGGTTCTTATCCACTCCCAACATCTCTTTCACTGGAGGAATTTATCCCCTCTGCAGACTAGGAAGAGAACCAGAACAAATGCACTTGTCTGTATGTTGTCTTATTGTTAGAGGGTGTGTGCAAAAACAAAGCTGTTTAAGATGACTAATAATATGTTCTTTTTCTTCACCTGCACATATAGGACTCATTTGGGAAGGATGCTCTGGAGGCATAACAAAGAATTAGGATATCTAAGACCCAGATGTGCTCGGATACCAACGAGACGTAAAAGAGATTAAAAGCCGTCTCCACTAAAAGAGAAATTACTTATGTGAGGATTCTGCAATTTCCTCAAATCCCTCACTCTTCCAATTAAAAAAACAGACATGCTGCCTAATTCAAACACAGAAATACAAAGCGCACACCCACCTAATGGCAAATGAATACTGTTGCATCAAGTTGACTGGAATGTTAATAGGTGAAAAGAAGAAGAAATAAAAGATAAATTAGCTTGAAGTGATTTCTCTTTTCCATCTAGGGTCCCTTATATGACATCTATTTATAGCCCACACAAGGAAAATCACAAATCTGGAAAATAATGGATTCAAGGCAGTGTGTGTATCCGATGTACTTGCCCTTTGCAAACAGGCTGATACAGCCGTTACCTAGCTAATACCTTGTATTTTATCCACTGCCTCAGGACCTTTGTCCTGGTCCCTTGGCTTCACAGCTCTTCCCTGGCACTTCAGCTGGATTCCAGCTGTGTGACAGCGAGCAAGTGCCACGGGGGTCGTGCTGCCCATTCCCTTGTCAGTGCCACTTCAGCTCCTCTTTGGTGGAAGGGCCAATTTGGGGAAAGACTGCCTTTTTCTGGCACTCCAAGATGAAAGATGATCAGGACAAAAGTAGGAGTGGAATAAAATTAATCCTAACATATGAAAAGTGAGGCTTCATCCACAATCAGATGTACTTTTTCGTGGGAAAGACAAATCCATAACCCTGGGACCAGACTGACCCTCTTCACAAAAGTGCCAGCTCCACAGCATGGAGCTCTTCAGTGAAAAATCTGCGACAATATTTGATATGATGAAACATACTGTATTTCTTCTACTCTCCCCAACCTATGTCTAGTTCTTAGAAAAAAGTGCCATTCTTTTCTGAAATTAACTGAGCTTTTATATAGATACATGTGTTTATTTTAAACATACACAGACACACACATATATATGTGTAAAGCTGTATGTACAGTGATAGACAGAAAGATATGCATTCTAAACATACCTACACACAGCCATACACATATAAAAGCACTTTATAATGAACATTCAGCCTTTGGTGAAATTATAACATTCATAACCAATTTTATACCACTACTTATTGAATACTTTTTAAATCCAGTTACCTGTACTATCGATAATATAATATGTATAATAAATCCAGTTACCTGTACTATCTATACTGTCATTTTAAAACGCATTATCTCTAACAGACTATGATTGGAAAAAATATTACATATTTGGAAGTGTCCTGTGACACTGAACTGAATTGTTCAGGTGAAACTCTTGCTGACATCATGCCCTTGAAAACGATTGTGCAGGATGATGCTGTAAAACACACAAAACAGAAAAAAAAGGTGAATTCCCTGCATGTGTCTCAGAGCAGTGATGCCCGCACGGTCCTCGGCACGCTCACGGCAACAGAAACGACACTCACAGAGGGAATATCACCTCTTTAGTGCTCCTGAAAATTTTAGCAGCAACTGCTAAAGTTGTGGCAGATACAGACAGCATTTTGGTAAAATAAAAGGAAATACTTGTCTTGGTTTAAAATGCCCGTGTAGTTTAGGATGTGATGCTATATGATGACTCTGTTTCACAAACATGCAAGCTTCAAGTGACAAGATGAAGTTTTCAACACTTTCTATTATTCTCAGTGATTGTTATAATGACACTAAATTCATTCAAACTGATATGATACTATGGGGTATAGTAAGACAGTAAATTACAGTGGAGAAAATGCCCTGGACCTATCAAGAAAAGGTATTTAATATCTCTAAGAAGTTAATGTTGCCTCTGCATCACTATAATCACAGTATGTCTGTAATGTTCACGAGATAAAGAGTTTCCTGATTGCAAAACAGAAAGATAAGAGTGTCACTGAAACAGATCATTAACAAAATGTCACCTTTTAGATGTTTGTCATCTTTACCAAAATATGGTTGGTACAGAGAAAAATAACTATTCTTTTTTCTCACTCTTGGATTTGCTGAGTAATCATCCTTACATTTTTCTAAGAAAGCAAAAAGACAGCAAATAAATGAAATGAAATAGAGCTAAGGGAACTGGAGTCTCCAGGTACTTAGGAAATAATGTAAATATATTTGTTGCTCAACCTCATGCATAAGCAATAGCCTAAGGCATTGTCCTAGTCAAAGTCAATATGCTGGTAGCATTTATATTTAGCTGTGCAAATAACTGTTCATCTTGACTTTTTAATCGAAATGGCAGTTTGGGGGAAAAAAAAGTAAAAACAGAAGTAAATCAAGATTTTAAATATGCTAATTTTAAGCCATTTTGGTAAGAGAAGAAAAATTGTCTTTTAAACAAGAGTTGAAATATTTGCTCTTTCAATGAAAATATTATTTTTTTCATTATGCCTTTCCTTTTCTTTCTCCTAAATAGGAATATTCATATTGAATGAATGTATTGACAAAATGTTTTGATCTTGTGGAATTTCCACTTTGACTCCTACCAAATAATTCAAAAAATCTCATTCAGTTCTGTTTAAAGTTATTCAGATATAAATATACCTACACATACACTCAGCAAACATATATGTTGCTTTACAGCTTGAAGAACATTGTATTATGTCTGTCAATTTAAAAATCATATTTTTTATTTGCCAACATTTTGGGAAAAATAATATATTTATATATGAAAAATATTATGTATATAAAGCTACATAAAAGCTATATATTTTAAGCTCCAGCAAAGCAGGCTTTGTTATTCTTGTTGCAAATTAAACATTTACAAATTCACAGTCCCGCATTTAGAATTGAACAGTTTCCTGAAAGATACCGGCTGAAATACAGTGTAATTTAAAATAAAAACCCATCATCTCAGCACCTTGGTTGTAGTGGTACTTTGGACATAAAGAATAGTTCGAGTATAATCCTTATTACCCTTATTTCTCAAAACAATTCAGAACTGTTTCATTAAATAAGTGGAAAGTGCACTAGCAACGATTGAATCTCTTATGTAACAGCTGACTGCATCTCCTTTGGATGGAACCAGCGATGCAATCAAGTATGGCCTAAAAACGCCCCTCTGCCCGATACACAGAAAATAATTGGGACGAAACAGGCTGCCAAAAACAATCTACCAAAAAAACCCTGGGAAGCTTTTCTGAACGCCGAGCAGCACTGCTGCCACTCTAACCTATCTAGAAAATCACCGGAGGAAAAAAGAAAGCAGTTTTCATTTGTCTTGTCTGTGTTGATAGAAAAACTCCTCAGAATAAAACAACCTCCTTAAATGAACTAAGCAAACACGAACAAACAGATAGTATACGTTGCGGAACGCGACAGCATCGCATGGGCTTTGTGCTGAATTTTCTGCAGAAATCTACCTCAAAAGCTGCCGGCCAGCTTACCGTGAGGCCCAGCCTTGGTTGGGTGGTTGGGTGGGCACCCCTGGTGGCAGGTGACCACTCACGGGGCCTGGGTGGCCACCACCCACAGAATGTGGCCTGCTGTCACTCCTGGGGACAGCCTGGGGGTGCCTGAGCCCTGGTGACCGACGGGGGGACCTGTAACCTCGTAACGAGTTAGCAATGGTTTCTGACTAACGCTGCTCCTTGGGCAGGTGCTTCGTGCAGCCATGGCGCACACAGTGCTGCCCCTGCTCCTCTCAAGAAATGAGAAAGCCCTATGAGAAAGTCCTAGCATGGTTTTACACCCTAGCTGACATTCCCAGCACAAAGCCACCCATCCCTCCTGTGCTCTTTCGCCGGCTCCCGGAGTTACTGTCCCCTTCCCAGTGCGGCCCTGCCAGGTGTTTCAGGAGCGACGGATTCACGGGGTCAGTGGCACGAGCTCAGGGCAGAAGTCACCAGCTGCTGAAAGCTTTTGCTCATAGCAACTAGTTGCTTTGTGGTTGCACACATGGAAGAGGAAAGATGATGAACAGCAGAGTAACAGCACAGCACAGCATGGTTCATGGCTCACTATGCATATTCTCAAAAACATGACCTATCAAGGAAAAAAAGAGAGGTGTGCAATATTATTACCTTCCTTTCCCTCAGCAGCACCACAGGTGATGCATGGTATGGTAAATAAAGTCTTAGTAAATATTGTGTGCTCTGATGCTAATCGAGACGAAGTTAGTGAAACACACAGAATATCAATTACCTTTCCTGAGGAGCTGAAGTAGAACGCAACACACCAACAGGAGCAGACGTGCTGGTGTTAAAGACCTGCACTCACATCACTGGTGTCCAAATGCACATGCAGAGCTCCCTTCCTGCTCCCCTTCGGTACCTTGTCCTGCCCTCTGCCACCCGCTTTGGGGCACACATACAGCCACACACTCACGCGCTGACCACCCCGGAGGATAAAACACTTCTCTCTCTTTTCTCCCTTCTTCCCTGCAGAAGGAAAACAAATCCTCACATCTCCAGCTCCAGCAAAACCAGATGGTGCTCCCTAGTCCAGCACCCAGCCCTGGAGAGGAGCCCCTCTCCCTCCTCTGAGCACAGCCAGCCCCCCAGACCACGACGGAGCCCTGGCAGAACCTCTGAGCCCTGGGTGCCAGCAGGGAGTTGCAGCCCATACCAGGGAGTTGCAGCCCATACTCACAGTCCGTGCGTCCTTACTGACGTGGGTGGCATCAGGGCAGCGAGGTCTTCCCGGAGCTGGGCTCCTCAGAGCCCTTGTCCCTAGGGCCACCGAGGAGAGGAGACACAACGTCCTGCCACAGCTACCGGCGGAGGAGCCCGGGAGCAGGCGGCAGGTTCTGCCCAGGCAGCTCCCCGCGCCCGCGCGCACTGCGCATATGGCAGCAGCGCCGCAGCTCTAGCTCCATTTACCCTCCACCTCCATCGCGCTAGCTCAGAATAAATATTGCACTTCTGCGACTGCTGAAGAGGGAGGAGGGAGAAAGGCTGGCTGAAATTTTCCAGGGACTTCTCACTTCATCAGGATTAACTTCATGCCCGCCCACCAGCTTGAAAAGTGCTGCTTATGTTATTGAGAAATTTTTGTAACAGCTTTTCAAACAAACAAGCCATTTTTTAAAATGTCAGAACCATCAGTTACAAAGAGGCAGTTACATAAGCGCTGAAATAAACCTTGCTATTCTTGCAAAGGCTACATGAACAGCTAAAGAGGGTCAGAGGAG
>JAVCKT010006288.1:0-22680 GCA_032273925.1 Rhynchotus rufescens | reverse complement strand
GTCTTGTCTTACAGACCTGAACTCCTGGCCTTTAATCTTGCTGCTTCTGCCCTGGATTTGCTAAGACTTAAAGTTGAGCTAAGACCACTTGCAAGCAAGGCAGAAGGACCATTTAACATGCTTTCTCCTGCTCAGAAATTGTGTTTTTATAGCAGTGCAATGTTACTGACCCAGGTGATGTGCACCCATATTCTGATGTGCACCTCAGAGTCTTTACTAAATGTCAGTTGCTCAGTCTCTCATTTCCTATCTTGTATTTGCACAGTAGATTTTACTAGCTAACTAATGTATTTTGTGTGCTCGTTATCATGCTGTTTATTTCAGAACATTTCTTCAATTCTTCAAAATCATTTTGAATTCCAATGCTGTCCTCCAGCCTGTGTCTTATACAAGAGGGCTCTGTTGTCTGGTGTCCAAACTGTTAAAATGTTGAATAATACCAGACCCTGGAGAAATCCTGGAACAAAATCACTTGTCGTTTATTCTAGCAGCACAATTTTCCAGCCAGTTGTACAACTTCACAGTAGTTTCAATAAGACTATCTTTTTTTAACTTGCTTATGAAAATCCCCTGGAAATGAAGTCAAAGATGTTGCTACAGACAGTATAAAGAAAACCACTGCTTCTTTTCTGCTTGATTCCCTACCTATATATAATATTAACCTTTTTGTCCCCTAGCAATGAACCACTTTTTTTTCCCCCCTTACCTTTATATTCTAGTAAATGTTCTTTCAGGATTTTTCAAAATATTTTTTTCTTGTTATATCTACTGATAATTCTCCTTTATTCTTGGCCTTTCTGATTTTGTCCTTGTAAGTTTGTGCTAGTATGTGTGTGTGATAATATATATATCTTCTTAGTAAGCTGACCTACTTTCCACACTGAATAATTTTCAGGTCACTGAAAAACATACAGGCTACCAAAACTAGTTCCTTACTACTTCCTGCATCTCTTTCATGTTAAAATAATCTATGCTTGTTTCCTTGAGACTGCATTTTTAATAAATTCCTTCTACATTCCCCGTTCTTTTCCTGTCTTATCTCCAGTTCTCCAGGTTAAGTGATGTTTGCTTTCTTAAAATTCTTTTTTTTTTTTTTTTATTCTACAGCTTTCCTTTCTTCTCTCCCTAAATGTTGGAACATCATCCTTCAAAATCTCTGTCTCCAAGTTCAATCTCTGTTCACATTTCAGACCAAGTCCTCCTCACTGCACAGGAAGTGTAAAGGAGCCTTTCCCTGTAGGTATATTTCTGGAAAGTTGTCTATTCCCACCTTGCTCCACCACCTGGGAGGACTCGGAGAACTAAGTAATAGACCTCTATCACGGCGGTGCTCCCTCCACTTCCCTTTTCAGGCTGAAAGACTTTGACCAGCTCAACTGCCTCTTACCTCCCAGAGCGCAGAGCAGACACATACAGCCTTCGTGCATGCCTTTAGAGCATCCCTCTTTCTTCCTAAGTAAATCATAAATGTGTCATGTCCCTTAACCTGTCAAATTGGTATTACCAGTTAAGTAATTACTTTTATTATGAATTAAATTATCCCAATATGTTTTTCATACCTTTTAAATGAGTGTACAGATTTTTAAGAGAACCATCTACTGCTTCCTTTACTGTTCCTTTTCATTCCTATGGGCTTCAGTGCCCTGTTTGGGGACTTATGCTACCCACCTTCTTTCCTAGCATGTTAAGTCCATGCCCAGTAGCCCTCTGATCTCGCTGCATCAGATGGATGCTTTCTTTCCTCAGGGAATACTGCCTTTTTATTGCAAAAAAATGAAGTCTTTCCCTCACTTCCACCACATGGCAGCTGGAGGGACAACTGTTCTAGTGCCTCCTCTCTCAGTCCCAAAGCTGAACACTGCCTATCTCAGGGACACATTTAATAACAGAGATTTTTTTAACTCTCAGCTGCAGGCTCTTGAGAGGCATTATATGTTCGGGCATGTCAGATCAGCAATACAATGAGCAATCGGACACCTCCGTCACCTTCGTCCTCCTTTCCTCAAAAGACATCTTAGTTATATTGCCCGCATGCCCTGCCAGAGATGATTCCTCATGCGGTGCCAAGGCAGAACATGAATCACTATGTACATTACCCAGAAGAATTATTAAAACATAATAATACAGTACCTCAGAAACCACACAGTGTCCTTCTGGCAAACCACTTACGAGAGTAGTTTCTTGCCAGAGGTCACTTCACTTCAGATTTTTCATAACAGAGGACACTTATATGTCCTTGATCCAAGAGGATATCCAGCTCTGAGCACAGATCATCCCAAAGGAGTTACCAAGGCTAAAATGCTTAAATGATGAATTGATGCCTGTTGTTTATGTGAACCTATACTAATGGCCAATAGGCAAACATACTTCAACACAAGATAATCTGTTCTACTAAAAGCCCTGAAATTCACTGCTGAGATAAAAATTTATCTCCAAGTCTGAATTTAATTTTCATTTGCAAAGTATCAAATAATACTTCTCTTTGACTCTGTTCTGAAAAAATATATGTAAGAATCCAAAATTTTATTGAAAGCTGAAAGATTTCTTCAGTATTATAGAGAGTAACTTGAAAATGTGCACCTGATAGTTCAGCAGCAAAATAGGAAATGAAAAGATATAGTTTGTTGTTTGGTTTTATTTTATTCCCATGAATGTAAAGTGAGTTCTGTGAATAATGATTTTGAAATGTTTGGATTTGTCACAGTGCCAAGCAAATGTGGCAACTGTGTGCAAGATGGAGACCATTATCTAAAGTGGTTCGTTATGTCTTATTTTCTTACCTGTCTGCATTAGCCAAACTAATAGTGCAAATACAAAAATAGCAATGAATAACTTGTCAAAAGGTCAGTGACGTGGAGCCAAATTCCTCTTTGTGCATAGATTTGGCCACTTAGAATAAACTTTCACTCATTTGACATTGTGATTGACTCATTTGTAGATTGTTTGTCCAGTGAGAAATTGAGTTCTCTCAGTTTGTCACTGACAACAAAGTCAAATGTACAATAACAAGTCAAGCTGAGTTATTTAAAGTTTAAGCCAGCAACACTCTTCTTTTTGAGGTCTTTTTTTTCCCCTTTCCTTTGTAAAGGAACCCTAGATGATTTGGACTTAGAAAATCAGGTCTCGTATTTTCCATAGTGGGTGGAGGTGCATGAGAAATTTTCCATTGTGCCAGACCCCACTTGCAAAATGTAAGATATTTTAGGGAAGGGAGGAAGAAAAGCCAGTTTTCAGATATGTAATGAGAAACCATTGCTCTATATTGTGCTAACAAGTAAATCACGCTTCTGCTAATGGTGGTAAAATCATGCTGAATGTGAATTGTAAAGCACTCAGTCATCTTTTGTCAGTTATAGTAGAGCTGTTTCACTTGCAAGTTATGGGTGTCACTACAGGTGAGCTGCTGGAGCTCAGGCACACGTCAGCTTGCCTAGCAGAGTTGCTGCCTGCAGACTCTCCAAGGGCAGAGGAGCTTGTGCGAGGTACACATGGGATGGCACAACTTCTCCCACACTATGCCCTCAAACAATTTTGGAGACAAGTTGAAGAAAGAAATTTCTACATCTGCTCTCTTCAGGAGAGATTTTTTTTTTTGTCTTCTTTTCATATGTCTCAATTACAACAGCTTCAGCTTCAATGCAAGAATTGCACTAAGCTACACATCCTGGCATGAATCACTTCTCAGGGCCAAATGTACCTTCACACCAACACATGCCTATTTTGCTGAGGTTGTTTGAAAGAGCTTTATAGTGGACTGTGAAAGCAGAATTCTCTTTCCTTCAGTGGCATTTAACATAGTGTTATGCACAGAAGTAATTCAGATTAGATATGTTGCTGAATCAGGACCATGACTGAACTGCATATAGTTCAGTGATTCTCGTCTTTATCCATCTTTGCCTTCACTCTCACTTGGAGAGACTGCATTTAGTTATCCATATTGGTGCTCAGATAAATGGCTCTTTTATTTCTACCTCAGCCATTGCTATTTTATCACACATTTTATCAGTTGCAGTCCCATATATTAATTGAACCATTCCATGCTCAGGGGAAATCACTATATTGGAGTGAAAGAAAATGACCCTATTGTGTTCCCAAAATTCCCGAAGTGACAGAAATCTCCACAGGAAGGGCTGTTCCATCAGAATATTACTCTAGAATTTCAAAATGAGGATGGTCTAACTACAGTTTAAAATACATTTTCTTTATTTTGCTCTTCGGCTTATCATAATAAAGTAACTATTGGAACAGCTTATTTACTTTTCTTTCCATATGAGGAAAGCTTAATGGAATATTGTGAGTATAGTACTTTAAATGACATTTCATTTGCTGATGACAGAAAGCAGGAGGAATTAGCATATAGGCAGAGTAGCTTTCTGTTTCTTTCCATGATACTGGGTCTGATTTCTATGGAGAATGAAGAAGAATATACTGATTATTGCAAAGGACAACTTAAGTGGCAGCAAGGAACATATTCGTGAAACTTCTACACTGCCTGCAAGCTTGCTGGAAGGGCAAGAAAAAAGGTGCTTCAGTTTCTCTTCGAATTGCTCCCAGTGTGAGTGGCCTTCAAAGAGGGACTGCTCTGCTAGGAAATATGTGCTGACCTTTATCTCAATTTGAACAGGCGAGCGGTGTCAGCAGTCCTTCCTTGCCACTGATTTTCACTGTGTTTCTTACATGCTTTGAGATGAATGTGTCTTTACACAGTTGTTCACTGGTAGTTTTCCATCTGTAGATATCTCTGGATATATGTCTCTGGAGAATGGTCCTACTTCTCCTTTAGAGAAACACAGATTTGATGCCCAATTGCAAATTAAAAGCTGAGTCTTCAGTAATAGTTCGCACTTCTCATGTTCCAGGATTCTTCACATGAGAAAATGGTCTTGATCTTGTCTTATTTCCACTGGTTTCCACTAGTCCGTTCAGACGGATGGTGGAGTAACTTCAATTACTAGCATGTTGTGGCAGGATATCTGGCAGTTCAACCTCATCACTAGTGGCCCAAGCAGGAGGCTTCAAGGCCACCTTCTGCTGCTTGAACATCCTTGCTTGGGCCAAAGCAAAGGGGATCCAAGCAAAAGGCCCCAACAGCTGGCACATTACTTCAGCATGCTCACCAAAAACTGGCTGCTATATAACCTCCCTTTTTTTTGATTTACACAACTGAGGTGGCACAGTAGTTCACCTCCAGAAACAGTGGTGCTAGTGTGGCCTGGGTGTCACAAACTGACCCTCGATTATATTTAAATAGGAGAAAACTGGGCTTGCTGCTCTTTCGCAAAGATATGGAGGCAAAACACCAGATGACAAAAACTTGCAGCTTGGCAAACTTAGTTCCGGACTCTGAAGAGCTGTACAGCCTGCTCTGAGAACTGCAAAGTAGTTAAAATCAACTCAAACTGGCTGAGATTGTTGTTTCTAAAGACTGTTAGCATAAAATGGAAACTCTGGAGCATTTAACACAGTGACTAGCAATTTTCTATTTAATCTTCTAAACAGTTTCACTAAATACAGAAGAGCAGCTGGAGACTTCTTCCTACAAAACTCTTTCCATATATTAATGAAAAAATAGGGTTTTTCACTACAGTACTGCCATCGCCTGAATTGCAGTGCCAAGGGCTGTTGGAGTTAAGTGTCTCTTTGGTCCATTTGAAGTTTAAAGATAAAACTAGAATAGTTCTTTTCCAGTCTCACTTATGGTGACAGCAGGATTATCCATGAACATCACGTGGAAGGGACAACACCTGATGCAGACCCTGTCACTTAGCAGAGCTGACCTCCTCACCATACAGTAGCCAGCCTCGGTGGCAGAAAGGGAAAATTGTCACATCCAAAAGCTGACATGCACAGACATCTATTAAAAAAAAAAATCCCTTCTATATCCTAAATTTATGTCTTTTTGGCAAAACATGATTCAGCTATTGGCACTGTTTCTTCGAAACTATCAGGTGTATGGATTTCCACCAGAATATCCATTGGTAAGAAGGCAAGAATGCAACAAGGCCCTCACCCTGCTTGCTGGAAAACTGGAATTTCTTCAGTAACTTGCACTGTAGTGAGCTGTACTTCCCATGATAATCCACTAATAATCGAGGAAAAAGTGTCCAGGCAGCCCTTCTGCCCAAACTAGAAATAAAATGTTTGCAGTGGTTGATAGATCTTGCTTATGAGACTGAAGAACTGCTAATGAGTCTATAAGTTAAATTTAGCAGGTCAGATCCATAGGTTTTGGCTAGATTTTTTCCTATAGAGAAAAAAGACACCCCCGCCACACACCCCAAAGTATCCCATGTAGGGAAGAGGAAAAGCAAAGTCACCCTCACTCCTTGATAGCAAAGCCCAGGGAGTTACAGAAGAAATTACTGCCAAAGGCATAACAAGATCGATGCAATGTTGTAATTTGGAGGTTCTTTACACCAAATATTTATCATCTCTTTTGTTCTTTTTTTTTTATATATAGCTAGATTCAGGCACATCAAATAACATTAAAGGTTTGTTCTGTATTTCCTTTTCTTTTTTTTTTTTTTGGTTGTTTGATAATAGTAACAGACTTATATTGTGGATTTTTATTATAATAAATGGTAGGAACAAATTTGCCTTTTCAGTAAAAAATAATTTTAAAAAAAAAAAAAAAAAAAAGCAAAGGAATACTCCACAGAAAAATATGAGACAAGTAGGTGATAAAGCCTGTAATTGAAGCCAGAAATGCATCTGGAAAACCTGAAGATCAAAAGAAATACCATTTTTAGGGGAAATACATGTCTTATCAGGATGGATCAGTAGCTTAAAAAAGATCATTTAGGGTTTTAAAATGCATATTATGAAATGTTGACAATCAAAACTATACTTTCTCTGCCAGGATGTGAAATGTTGCTTCTTAGAGGTCTGACTCATTAGATAATTATTTGAGCCAGTCAGATTCAGACAAATTGCAAGCTTGAAATAACCTGGCAGCTCTGCAGAGACATTAGCTGTTATTAGAGTATGACTTTTGGGTTGATTTCTCAGTAACTCACTGAGTGCAATAAGCCATCAGTGGTCTCCTCCTTTGTAGCTTTTATTGTGCTGCCTGTTGGCACCAAGCAATAAATGACTGTGAATATGACTTCTGATGTCTTCAAATTCCCTTTATTGTTTATAAGCACTCCAGGAGTCTGTCTGTGGCTGTGCCACACTGGCAGCAAAGAAGCCAAACTGTATCAGATTACCAATTCTAAGATTTTCTCATTTTTAATGGTCCTTTTCAGGTTATTACCATTTAGTTGCATAGAATAAAAAACAAGCACAGTACTAAGAGGCTAAAAAAGGAAAAATATGATATATGACCAAAAGAAGAATGGTTGTGCATCTGTATGTCTGCTCTTGCTTCACAACACCGGTTTATTAGTTGTCTTCTACAACCAGGCCAGGAGTCCTGTTTGACTTCGGCAGCCAGCTCGGACTTGCTGCAAGTGTTTCAACACAGTGGAAGATCTTCCCTATTAAAGAGGTGCAGCAAGACTCTAGAAAATCTCTGACAAACACTCCAGATCCACTCAGCCCAAAGAGATAAGTTTCAATACTTTGGACTTTTCTACAAACAACAGGTTCCCTGGTTTTTGGGTGTTTGTTTCTTATATCCGTATGCAGAGATGTAGGCTTATCAGGGGAAGAATTTAGCCCGTGTATCTCCTGACCTTGGAGGTTGCAAAAGCTTAATCACAGGCATAAAGAGCAGTTTAGGTACCTGCAAACACAATAACAACCATGAACTGGTTACAGGAGGCTATTTGTAGAAATAGTTTAAATTTTGCAAAGGGCTCTCTGGCTCAGCTTTGTATGTAGCACGTGATGATCTTGTATAACCATGAGGGTAATCTGTGCTGTCTAGTAGCACAGTTTATAGATCCCCTTATCCCACCTGGAAAGTGTGCTGGCCCCATCCAGGACACTCTACATCTTCTGGATGACTCCAAGTATGTAAATAGCCAAAATGTGGCTCCTAGTAAAAATGAGTAAGTCCTGAAGGGCTTGGGCAGTCCGCAACATCGAGGAAACGCGGCAGACTTTCTTCCTCTGCTTGGAATTAACTGAACTGTTCTGAAAACAAGACCTCATTTATGGGTGTTTGCTCTGCTTCCCAGAAAGCAGGCTGAAGGAGAGACATTCCAAAATAGGAGCTGGAGGAAATTAAAAAGTGTGGAACTGAGCTGAAAAGCTTTATGTGGTATTTAAGAAACTGGAGGCAGCAAAAGATAGTGATTAGTCACACACATACATAAATATATCTGCATACATGACAACTGCACACATAGCAGGTATTTTGAAACTCAAAAAGACCCTTCCCGATGTCATCCTCAGTATCCTGGAAGCAACCCATTATCACTGCTGAGAAGCTGAAGAGAGGGCAGATTGTCTTCCTCTCAGTGCCAGTGGCACCAGCTGTGCGAGTGAGCTTTCCATAATCCCCCATAAGATAATGCACTTCTAATCTTACCCTTTAAATGTGCTTCCTGAAAAAGCACACTTCAGCCCATCTCTGGCATTGCATTTTCTACAAGCAGATGAGTTTTTCCTTTCATGTTTTGTAATTGCTGTGCTATCCTGAATGAGCCTTGCATTCAGATGGTCTGAATTTTCTAATAAAAACTATTGTTATTTTACATCTGCCGAGTGAAACACATAATTGCTTCATGTGTGTATTAGAATTATTGAAACACAAAAATATCCCTCCAGTCTTAAAATTAATAATAATATCATCCTCCACATCCTCAGAACACTGGCACTCACAACCTGATACTGGGATGATTTTACTCCTGTTAAATTGGGATTATTTCAAAAAAGATTAAATCACTAACCTGATCTGCAGTTCTTAATGATGGGATTAATGGTTGAAACACTGGTTTCATGAGTTTCTTACCTGTGTGAGGGCTGCAAGATCAGGCAAATGATTTTTTTTTTTTTTTTTTAATTATTCTGAAGGGATAGCAGAAATATCTTGGGTTTTGCAAAACCCCTTTTACCTTGATCTCTATGCAGCTAGTTTTGCATGTGTCCTTGAACTTGTTGGAAAGACTTACACTGTTACTGGACAACACAGGGAATACTTGCAGTCAAGATCAGTAGCTATAGCCAGTAGAAGTAATGTGAACTTAAAACACATACTGTTTCCCTGCAGTGTTTCAGTCCAGTTTATTTCCTGTTAATAATGAGGTTCATCCCAACGTCTCTGATGGTCTCTGCCTCAGAGTGGTATGGAAGTAAGTGAGCAGGAGTGGGAAAGTCCTTTCAAACACCTTCCAGTCCCTGGAGAGGTGTCCCTCTGTACAGATGAAGAAAATGTAGCAAGTTTTTTTTACTAAAATTTACATAATCTAGTCAATTTTGGAAACAAAAGTTCCTCCTTCCACTCTTGTGACTGACCTTGTCTCAAATGCTATTTCCCTTTGCCAAATTAAGCTAAATTACAAAAAGCTATGTGATGTGAATATATTATTTTTGGAGTGCTAAAGATGAACATTTCACAAATAGACCAGGGATTATTTTTTGCTCAACATTTTGTGTTGTGAAAGTAGGCAGATGAGGAAGCTGTTGGTATAATCCAACACATACTAGTGCTGTTGCTGTGCTCAACAGTTTTCATATTTTGAGGGGCTTCCCAAAAACACCTTTTGAAATGTAAAGTAATATCAATTCTGGAGACCAACAGCACCATAGGAACCTGGGAACTGGGGCGACCAGCAGAAAGTGCAGCTAAAGAATCATCATACAAACTTCTGTCTAGGGAGACTGGAAATTGCTTCCACCTTTTTTGAAGTGTGAAAACCCCACACATGCAGCTACACAGAGAACTGTCTGCATGGAAGGAAGTTCAGATGTTCCCGAGTTACTGTGTGCAGAAGACCAAGATGCTGGTCCCATGGCTGGCACAGAAGCTTTTTCGGGGTGCCCAGCACAGTGCAGCCCTCATTGCTGCCATGACAGCCCTTGGTCCCTGCCTTCTCAAGGGCTCAGCAGGAGGAACCTGCCGTTACTCAGAAAACCCCATTAATTCCTCGAAACCGGTTTATTTGCACAGTGATGAGCATTGCCTTTGGTAGGGAGCCAACTGCTCGCTCTGAAACCAAGGAGCAGAGCAAGGCGCTTTGTGAGGGTGGCTGCCGCTGGGCAGCTCTCTGTGGGACATCTGAGGGGTGCTGCTCATGGTGTGGGAGAAGGACCCTCTGTTTTCCTTGCGGTTTTGAGATCTTACCATGCATGAACGGGCCATTCAATGTGTGCAGCTCTTCCTGGAGAAGCAAGCAGGGAGCAAGGAGGAATGCTGCAAGGCGACTCCAGGCCGGATACAGAGGGGCCAGAGGCCAATTTGGGGCGTCAAGGGAATGGGAATGGTGGAGTTAGCAATAAAAGGGATGTGTGAGGCTGTGCAGCAAGACAGGGCTGCTGCTGCTCACTGCTCTACAGTGCCGAGGTTTCCACAGGGACCTTTTCTCCAACTGTGCTCGGCTGAACAAGTGTTGCCAGTGAGTGCAGTGGTGGAGGTGGTGGGGCTGCAGGCCAAAAATAATAAACCCAAGGCAGCAGGGTCCTTCCAGGCAGATCTGGGACACTGGTGCTTTTTCATCCTGGATGTAGCTGTCTTCCTGAGCTTCAAGTAAATTCACAAATGTGGAGGCAGCCTAAGGAATTATAAATAAATACACAAAATGTCCAGCAAGAGGAGAGCTTCTCTGAGCGCTAGGGAGGAAGGAAAGTGTTAATGGAGAGAGAGTGCAGGAGGAGAGATATTGGATTTGAGGCAGATCAAAACAGATGTGCAGATTAAGCAAGGGAGCAAAGGTAAAATATTGTAAAGAAGTTAGAAAGAAAAAGCACCATGGTGGCTTTAGAAAAAGCAGATAAAGAGAAGTAAAGAGAAGAAAGCCAGAAGCACAGAGATCCTGGCAAACCCCAGACAAAGCAATCTGTGACCTTTTCTGTATAAAGATGTTTTATAAGGCAGGGAGTGCAAGGCCATCAGTTAAACCTCAAATTTGGGGCAGAGGAGAAAAATGCATTCCTCTTCCTTCCCTTAGGGTGGTCTAGAGAAGGTAGAAAATGAAAAATAAAATGAGAGAAAATGTGTGTGTCACCAGGATAAACATTCTCGATAAAGGCTGTGATTTTTAAACCTGTTTGAGGGATTTAAATTTGTCAGTCTGTCATGATTGTGGGAGTGAAAAAGGGAAGGGACTAAATGAATGAATGGGAGGTGGGGAAAAAGGGAGAGAATTTTAAACATAGGACATGGGATTATTTAAATATGTAAGGGAAGACCATTCCTGAACTGCACTGTGTTTCCAAAACGTAATGGGATAAAGCAGCTGCAGGCCTGGAGGAGCGGGAACATGTCTGAGTCAGCTGTAACACTTGCATGTCAGGAGAAAACATATCATTTTTTCCATCCCAGTATGAGAGGTGCAAGAAGAATTTTGATAAAAAAAAAAAGACATTTTATGCTTTGAGGTCCAGAAAAGATGAAGCAATTAACAGGTAATGAGGACTCACAATTTGCGGGCCAGGTTTTAGATATGGAAGCCTCATGTGAGGCACCTCATAAATAGGAAATAAGGGAGATTAGCAGGCTTGGTACCAGAGTTCAGCCACTTTGGCTTGCTGAATCAGCCACACATATAAGAGGAACAGGTTGGGTCTCCTGGACTGTATTTTCAACATCCTAAAGGCAAAAGCTTAGGAAAAGAGTTTTTAAGAGCTTTTCTTTCAGAAAGCAGAACAATCTGCTCAGAGTGAATCCCTTCAGCATCCAGCACAAGTCAACTCCTCTCCGCCTCTGAGCTCAGTGTCTCAATTTAACAGGTGGAAAAGAAAGGTGCAGCAGCACCTAATGACCAGCAGCTTCCTCTGGGCCCCCCAGCACACTGTGATCCTACAGAATTTTCCATCATGTTGTTTGAGAAACAGGATTTTATAAAAACAAATGGCAAAGGTCAAGCAGAATGAGTTCTTCAGATTTCAGCCTTGCTTTAGATGATAAACAGTGTCCGAGAAAGCTGGGAATATTTTCATTACCGATTAAATGTACTAATGATACTTTAGCACCAATGGTGTTCAGTACATCAAGTATATAAAAGGAAGGAAAATACATGGGGCAACATGAAAATGCCCCTTCAAGTTTTCAACACCTGAAAATAAATAAATAAAGGAAATCATATCATGCCTCCTCCTCTCTCCAGCTGGCTGAAGAGGGCTTGTGCTGCAGAAAGTGGCAAATTCTTAAGATTTGGGAAGCAGGAGATTAGATTTTGTGATCCACTTGAGGACAAAAAAAAAGTTGGAAAAAAAAACCAAGAAGAGATTTGCTTATAATTATAGATGCGCTAATGCTTGTAACACTCCTATCACTAAGGGTCTTCAGCATTACCCTGTAAGCCTCTGAGGTGTATAAACAACAAGATACTAGTAACACTCATCAGTTATATAACCTTTGCAGCTTCAGAGAACATGCAGAACATCCCACAAACTGGGCATGACCTCTGCAGTATTGCACATAAGGGAAAATGGGAAAGATTAAATGCCTGACCAAGGGTTACATACTTAACTGGAGGCAGAACAGAATTAATTTTTGTTGCTGTGCATAATCTTAGTCTGCTGAGTCACTCAGCCTCTCGGCTGTAGTAGAGCTTTAGAAATTATCTACTGGAAATTGCCTCCAATGACTTTCTCTCCTAAAGACTTTCTCTCTATAAAGACTTTCTCTCTATACAAACTGTTGCTTTGGAACAAAATGTTCATCGATGCCCTTTAGAAGTCTGAGCTGGGTTTGTGAGATTATGTCAAGGTCTGTCTGCTAGCAAGGATTCTTGGCGTGGCTATACGTTTTTGGATCACCTGGAAAGATCACCAAATTTACTTACATCCCAAATCTATCTAGAAGGCTCCAAGAAATGCTTTGATCATGCAGAACAGTTTCAACACAGGAGGGTAGAAGAAATGGATTTAAAGACTCAGGAGGACAAACACCCATGCACAGAGCACATGCCTCACAGCACACACGTATGAGGCTGCCAGAAGCTTTCAGAAACCTCTAGGCATGACTCTCTAACCCCTTTCTCAGATGAGCGGGGCTTGCTCAGGCAAATAATTGCTTTTAAATCAATAGGAAGGCTGGTATGAACTGGAGCTTTCAGCTCTTTCTGCTCACATGGTTCATCACGGTGTAGGGGGAACTCTTTGTATCCTGGTGCAGGGAGAGCTCGACTCAAGAATAAAGCCGGGGAGGTTCATGTCCCTGCACATCCCAGCATGGAAGTCCCTTTCTGCAGGGCCTCAAATGCTCACACCACATTGCTGGGGTGCTTTATCACATTGCTGGGAGAAAGGCTGGGCGGAGACATGTCATAGTGGTCTGAGCTCTGTGCTGTGCCTATCGGTACAGGGACCAACATCCAGGGCCCAGAGCATCAGTCTGCATCTACAATGTCTCTCTTACATAGGCTCAAATCAATATACACTGTTCCAAATGTGACCTTCATGGTGGATGCTGCAGCATGAAGAGCACATGATGGCTCTTACATCAACAGAGAAATGTTTAAATAGCAGCTTTTAGCTGTAGTCATCATTTTATATCATAGTGGGTATTTTTCCCCCTTAGGCTGTTTGTGTTGTTATCTCATCCAATCTTCCTTATTAGCCACACAGCAACTGCGTATACTTAGTGGCTGATATTTCTTAAAATGTCTACTCTAATGAAAACAGAGCTGTTGAGGTATTTATATTTTAGCCTTTTAATCTGGTATAGGATGCTCCAAACCAAAACAGATTTTTTTTTTTTTGCTTCTGTCTCTAATCATTTTTCTGTCTTTTTCATCTTTTCTTCTTCTTCTTTTTTTTCTCACCATTTTCCACAGATAGCACAATAGCACGCAGCTCAGAAATCACATCTGATGGCTTCTGACCCTGTGTTATTCGAGTGACTTTGCTATTCCCATTATGTAGAAATGATTTAGTTCCAGAGCTCTTGATTAGAGAAAATGAAAGATCAAATAATTTGTCATTGAATTATGATGAAGATAAGGGCCATGGCACTTAAGAAGGAGAATTACTAAAATGTCACATACTCCTAGCTGTTTATTATTTTGACAGTTATGTGAAATTCTGCTGTTAACAGATAGTAGAATACCTAGTAGAAGCAGAATACCTTGTTTACAAAATAAAAACAAAATCCCCCAAAATGAAGTCAAAGAAACTGATCCATTACTGAACCTGTAGAGAAAAGCATGAAGTTTCTCATCTGCTTTTGGAGATCAAAGTCCATTTGCATGATGTCCTTGAGGGCCAGGGCCAGCCCTTTGCAGGTCTTTGGAGTCCCTGTCTTTCCTTTGCCTTCCCCTGGGGCTGACAGCAAAGCCTGTCCTTGTCCCACTGACACTGCAGCTATGGACACAGCGAGGTGGCTCCACATCTTCTCAGAATGGAGAACTTCTTGCTGACACTTATTTTGTTTCAAAGCAGATGACTATTTTTGGATGTCACAGAGCTGACTCACCAACCCAAGTTCAAATCCTTAACCACAGGATTCAGTTCCTTTTACTTTACAGCTTCATGTTTATTTCTTTAGAATAGAAGAAGATTTGAACACATGCTGAACATATCAGTAATGTCTTTCCCTTGAATGCATAGGTTCAGGAGATACCTTGCTCTGTGACCATCCACTTTGGGAGTTTAGAGAAGTCTACTCCCATTTTTATATTTGTCTTTTATAGGCAAAGCTTTAAAGGCAAGATTTCTCAGTGAGTCATGACTAAAGAGGGGTCTTTTCCATCCAAGATGCAAATTTCTTGCTCACAGAAAGGAGGACCACATGATCTGCAGGCTTTTCCTATTTTCCTTGTGTGTAGACCTTGGCAATTACCTCTTAAACACCCATTGGAAGCCTTAATTTTGTCACCATAAGCGATTCCTATGAACCCTGTGAGCAGGCAGAACTGGACCCTATGGAGCTACTCTTTGAAGACATATTTTCAAAGCACTTTTAAGGGAGGTCTGTGTAGCTAATGATGCCATAAACCTGCTGAACCACCAAACCCAATTGTCTGTTGTCATGAGCAATCAGGACTTGTCATCTCCTTAATTATCAAAGATCTGCATTTAAATTCATAATCTTTTGCCCATGAGAAATATAAAAGTATGGGAAGCCTGGAAATGTTTTCCAGATTTCCGGCCTAAATTTCATTTACAAGCTACATACACCCATCTGTTTTCATGCCAAGAATAACCTTTATCCTGAATAGCTTGTCTCCCTCCTCTGTACTCACCCTTGAGTATATTTATAGTCAACTGTCATAACTGTCCTCAGCCTTTATTTTGTTAGGCAAGACAAACTGTGCTGTTTTAGTGTCTCTGCTTTTCTGTTAATCATTCCTGTGGCCTTGTCTGTACCCATTCCTCTTTTGGGTGGATTTCCTTGACAATAGACCAGGCTGAGTGGTACAGGACTCCATGAGTCTCCAGATGAAGGCTCACTCTGGCCTTACACGATGCTGTAAATGCTTCTTCACTCAGAATATTTCATTTGTGATTTTGCAGAGTGGCTTTTGCCCTTTTGATGGAACACCACACCGGAAGCTTAATAGTTGTCCTGTAACTGATTACGAGACTTGTATCTGTCCCCTTTGCTGGTGTGCCGCTGTGATGGAAATGATTTCTCAGATCAGCAAATGGACTTCACCATTCTCTATATTCTGAATATTTGGAGAATTAGGCAGCAGGGCTTAGCTTTGTGACAACGAACACATCAGAATAGGAAACTTCTTGAGATATAGCGAAATAGGAAGAGCAAGTAAGTAAATCTCAGCAATCAGTAGAACAGCACATATCCAGATAACTTCAGACTAAAGCTAAAGCTTTAGGAAAAGCTAAAGGAAAATCAGATGATGAAAAACATGAGAGGGAGAGGATTTAACAGTGAGAAATGAGCTGGGGCTTTTCTCAGGCAGTGGTCAGAAAGCTAGATGAGTTTCAATTGTTCAATAAATGTATTATTTAAGTTGCATGGATTAGGATAAGTTGTTATTAAATCAAATATGGCTAGCTTGTACAGGTTAAGACAATTTCCTGATAGTGAAGGTAGTATAAGAGGGATATTATATCTATCAAAGATAGAAGATTGTAGTATAAAATGGTGTTCTATGCTGAGATAGTGTTTCTATAGCACTGGACCTATTTTCCTATCACATTTCTCATTCAAATCTCCTTTGAAACTCTAGTAGCTGGAATTTTCTGCCCTAATAAGATAAATCTTCACTGAGTAGCTGGAATTTTCTGCCCTAATAAGATAAACCTTCACTGGTAGTCTTAACAGTAGCATTTACCTTTAAATTTGAGCAGGTATTCTTTCTTCTTATCCATATTTTCCATTGAGAATTCACACAGTTAGCACTTGCAGGCATTTAATGATACTGTAACAAGGGAGCTTTCTATATTAGATCTGCTTTGCAGATTTTTCTTTGCTTATTCCACTATGTGGCTAATTTTACAAATGAAAATCTGTTTTCTTAGCACTGTGAAAGCCTCTTTGGGCCTTCACTCTATTGGGGTGTAGCACACCTCAACTCTCTTGTCACCCACCCAGTGCATGTCTGAAAGCTGATATTTTCTTCTGAAGCTTGGGCACTGTGATGCAAAATTCTTGGGCCAGGAAGGCAGTATGCACACGGAGGTATCAAGGATTGTGTAGGATTTTGCAGTGTAATATAGGGGTTAAACATTCAGGTATGTGAAACGCATCCTGTACTTCCAGTCCCTGGTCCCCCAATTGATTCCATATCTTGTTCTAAAACCAATACTTCTTTAAAAAGTGGTTTTTTTTTTTTTTTTTTTGATTGAGATTAAACCTACAGAGATAACACCAAAAATTTCAGGAGGATATGGAGTAATTTTCAGCTGTGTAAATTTCCATCTGTATATATACTTATAGTATAACTTTAATCTTTACATTTCTACTCCAGAAGAAGCATAGCCAGCACTTAGGCAGAAAGTTTCTTCACTGCTGTCATTATTTTTGCCCTTTCTCTGTTAATAGTCTTTTCCAAAAATTGTATACAGCAAAGTGATGAATAACCTGGGATTTACTGACCTCTATTGGCTAAATCAAAACTTTCACCTTTTATTTAAATGTACCACTAAGAGGAAAGCATCTATTCAGTATCTGCTACTTATTGAATCAAAACATTCCAGCCTAGAAAACATGTCTCTTCATTCTGATGGCAAAAAGTCGCTTAGTCTTTCATATGGACTGAATAGTGTTTTTTGGAGATGTTAGTGAATTATCAGTCACTTTTCCATTCCCACCAATTTGCATGATAAAGGTCAACACAAGACGGTATAGAGCGCCTGGATTAGTGTTTTTTAATCAGTTTTTCAAGCCCCACTTGCAAAAGGAACAGTGCTCTGCAACTTTAAGATGTTTACCTAAGGACAGATTAAGTTCACCTTGAAAGCACAATATCTGGGCCATTTCACAAAGTGACCATATGGGAAATCTTGACTGGAAAAGATGAGTTTTGCATCACAGGCATGATTTTCTAAGACTGGGTTATTCTGACCTCTGGTGAACAGAGATGCAGAGCAAAATACCGCGTTTTCCCTAGCACTGAAAGGAAAGGTGGAGCCTGGGAGAGAGATTCAAGGTATTTTAGCCTGCTTGGATTAATATAGATTAAAAATAAGGCTGTGATATCATTAGAGGATCTAACTGCAAGTATTTTAAGTTTCTGTGTTTTCCCTGTCAAGGTCAGGCAAAGGGCAGGTCAGCCCTTGCTACCATTTTCACATCTGCTAAAAAAGCCACCAATGGGACTCCATTCATCTACTGCTTAATGTCACTTAGCCCAAAGAATCACAAGTTATAATTTTTGCTTACAGTGATGGCGCCTAATGGTATTAGCCTGTTGCGAAGGAAGCAGACAGAGAAGATTACAAAATATATGAATAGATGTAATTGAGAATGAGATAACAAATCATGCACCATAGCTGGATGCTCTCCAATGGGCTTCTCCATTTTTCAAGAAAAGGACTGTATTTCCTTTTGAAATTAAACTGAATAATCAGAATGAGCTGATCAAACATAGGTTACATTCAACTGTCAATACAGTTTTACTCATCTTCAAAGGACTAACAGTATTTTTTCTTGCTTGTGTATGTTATAGGGGTACTGTATTAATGAGCAGCAAACACTGAGCAGCAAATAACACAGTAGCAAACTATGATGGTAAACTAACCTAGCCAATCCCCTACTTCTTTTCAAAATATCATTAAACTTAGTCCCAAATTTTCAAAGTTATTTTATTTTAGCTGACTTCTTAGACTTGGCATATGTTGGTAACCAGTAATACAGTCAGTAATTAGCTGTATATTGGTATGTTAGTAAGTATGTTCATAGTTTTAGGAGATCCTTTGTCCACATTATAGAAGGAAAATGAGCAAAAGACAAAATATTTTGAATTTTACCTATCCCTGAGCATCAGCATTCCACAGAGGAGTGATTTCACACAACTCTACTTAGCTAAGTCAGATCCCATAAGTAAACTAACAGCTATTGATTGATTAGCTGTCGTGCTCAAGGACATTTATTGAACTATAATCTCCTATGTAGGCATAGTCATGATGCTGCAGACCCTGTAGACATCAACAGTATAAAAATTTGCAACTGGGGAGTCCCTAGGCTCTGTCATATGTAATAAAGGTGTTTTTAGGATGCACGTTTCTCACTTTTTTGAGACACTTGCTTCAGGATGAGATGAGCTTCATCCAAGGCTGCATAGGTGACATGAGCTACTCCTTTGAATGAGCAACTTAGTGATGGATCTTTGCTCTGCAAGTGTCTACATCTAGTTTCTAGTACTGGGAACCAGCAAGTGATCTCCTGTCCATGAAGTGAGCATTGGATCTTTGCTACATCCACACTGCTCTGTGAAACGGAAAGTAGCATAAGACCCCTGAGCCTGTATCCCCAAGTCATATGGGGATGAGATAAATGACTTTGATACTGTGATGGGTTCTCAAGCTTCATTTGGGTTTTGCTGCATTTTCAAACAGTGTTTAATTCAGCAAAACATTTCTGTTGCAGTGGGTAGTGCTCTTGTGGTAGAGAGCTCGCAGAGGCCTGGCTGAGTCACCCTGGCTCCATTGGAGCCAGGCATTGTGCCAAGAGGCCTCGGCCTGCTGGGAAGAAGATACACAGCCCTTCCTCGTGCCACAGCTGTGCCTCAGCCCGTGCCAAAGCCACTGCCACAAGACACGGCCTCTGTTCTACCAGTGCCTCTGAAGGCTGGTGGGAGGAAGGTTGAGTCAAAGGAGGTGAATTTCCTGGCCTTCCCCCACTTCTGGTCAGCAGGGCAGAAGTGTGCCTATATAGAAGGGTTTTCTATAAGTCCTGCTCAATGTACTAAAGAGGAATAGCTTCTGCTGACTGTGATTATTTCAGTCATGTTCCTCTGCCTACATCATTACAAAGAAAATGTCTCATTTTTTTCCTCATTATTGTCAGAATTTTGGTGCTTTTTGTTTTACGTTCATTTCTAAAATGCCCCTTTTTACCATCTGCAAAACCTCACAGTGCTGAAATAATTCATTGGGAAAAGAGATGTTGTGCTAACAACTGCTGTGGGGGTTGTTACATGTGGCTTGTAATGTTTATTTGCCAAGATTGCCGCTTTGCACTGTGTCCAAGATCCATCTTCCATCAAAATTCAATAGCTTGGCTTTTAACGGACATGTACCATTAGTCCTGTTGCTTTTTCAATGGCTTACTCTCAAGCAATATATTGATTTCATAGTCTCTTTCGTTCACATTGGAAGTCCTGAGCAGGGGCTGCAGAGCAGTCTCCCAAGCTAATGCACCATTTGGTTATGCTCTGGAGGGATGTGTGTTAAGGTCCAGCACAGCAAGACACCATGTTTGCTTTGCCTCAGCTATTGACTTAGGGCAGCGAGAGTCAAGGACATGCAGCCAGGCTGTGCTCTGAATTAAGTTATGAAATTCACTGCTCAGTTATAGCCTGCCATTAAGACAATACTAAGGAAATACTAGTTCCCTGCAGTGTGAGTGCTGATAATTTTATTTTATAGTTATCAGTGCACTACTCGGAGACCCTGCTGTGAAGGATGCTATATAAATATAAACAACTGGAGTATTTTCCCTCAAGTACTGTCTGATCTTATTTAAAATATGTTAAATTATAAAATTGTCATTGTTTCCTTTGGGATGCTCTGTTACAGTTTCATAAGTCTCTGTGCCAGGCAGTTCCTGTGATAGCCAGATATGTTCCTGTGTGTGCTCTTCACCCTGCTCTCCAGCAGGTTGTCACTTGCCTTGAAGTTTTTGCCCTAAAAATATTATGTATTTCAGAGTTAAAAAAAAAAAAAAAAAAAAAAAACAACTTGGAGAGACATCTGCAAATTACAGAAAATGGTGAGAGAAGCAGTTAGCCCTGGGTCACAACAGCAATAGTGGTTGTGTAAAGCCTTTCCACTCAGGACAAAATCATCTGGCAATGAAGTACAACACGTTAAAAATAGTCTTTTGTAAATGAATCCCTGTAGCCCCTTAATCCCTGTTGCTCTTTCTATTACTTTCAGGGTACTTACATCTTTCTTCTACTTAAGTGGTTAGGACTATAAGCAGCTTTTAAGGGCAATCTCAAGAGTGAAGAGCAGAAGGAGCATGTTCCCTGCTGACAGATGTAATTATTTCAGATCATATTCTCTGACTATGTTTACTCTTCTTTCAGTAGAAAAAAAGTTCTGGTATGAGGATCATCTATATAAGGAAGAAAATGGATTTTTGAAACAAAAACACTAAGTCATTTTACTCCAAATATGATCATCTAGTTAATAAAAAATAGTAGGAGAGTCTAAAAGTTGTTCTTCTTTGCATCGTCAGGCAGGTGTCCTCCATTATTTTCATCTCAGTATCCTTACTGTGCCAGGGCTTGCCAAGATTGCAATGTGAGAACACTTCTTACTGTTATTGACTATTACTGCTTTATGGTTAAACAACAACAACAATAACAGCAAGAGAGAGATAGAGAGAAAAAAAAATGGAGTAGAACCTAGCTGTAAAGAACCACTGATTCAGACAGTTTCTTGCTGGTATTACTTTCTTCTGGGTTAAAATATAACACCTCTCTTATCAACTGTGAGCCTTATCTCAGTGTATTCCACAGACAAATAAAGAGATTTAAAGTTTGACAAAGAAATGTCACCTAAGATTTGATTCATTCTGTTTGGGTTTATTATGGTTGATATAGACATTTCATATATGTAGAGAAATTATTAACATTGATATTATGAAATAAATGACAGCATTTAATTGTAAGGAAGCAATCTAGTGAGTAGGCTGGAGACAGGGAAGCAAAATTCTTGAACTAAAGGCCATGATTTTGTGCTCATCATAATTTTCATATATCTTTTCTCTGTTCCTCCTCCAAAATGTTTTGGCTTTTGCTTCAGCAATAGCAATGATTGGGGCAGTTTTGAAATGGAACAGGATCATCCAGATGGATGAGTCCACCTTTCCTCTGCATTCAGCCTAACGCACAGGCTGCATGGGGCTGCTGGCTGATGGCACAGCTCTCTACCAGCATTGCGGTAATGAGCTTTAGTATTTACATCCTGCTACAAAGGCTCTAAATGAGCAATTAGGGGCTGAGAGTTTCTTCTTCATTATGTTAACAGGATTTTTATTCCAGTTCTTCCCTCAGCTTCTTCCTGTGTTGCCTGGCGAGGAAGCCAGGCAGCCAAAGAGGGTAACCACATTAGCCAGAGACAACGAGTGCAGCCAGGGTGTAAATCATCATAACAAGATCAAGGGAGGGGGTTCATGCAGCGCAGGCTGGGCACCGCTCTGGGGACCACACTGGGGCATCACTACGTGCTCACCTGCTCCTCAGCCTCCTCCTGGCTCTCTGCAAAGGCCCTTGCCCAAAACCAGGGGCTGGAGGAGCTGGACACGGTGCTGGCCCCGCTTTGCTTTCCCAGGGCATGAGGGAGCACTCAGCTCTCAGTAGCACTTGGTAGCACTCAGTTGTTGAAACGTGGATTATTCCAACCTGCAGTGATACCCTCTAGCTGTTAGGAATGAGTGGGAAAGGAAAAGCAGCATCCTAAGAATTTTCTCTGTATGTTTTCTCTCTGAATTGGAGTAGTAATTGCTGAAATATCAGAAGTTCTTTCCTCACCTTATTTTTCACTTATGGGTGAAATATATGGATATGTGGCACCTCTATTTCCCTACCTGTAAAAAAGGGGTTAGAAAGCACAGGTGGAGAGATCTGACTGATTGGTGTCTCAGACATTACTGACTGGGTGGCAGTAGTGAAATCGCTTCTTGGCAGTGCTGTATTTAAATCAATGTTTGGATAATACTATGACTAAAAAGAACTATGGAAAATAAGATATTTCAGTCTATATCACATAGATCAACCAAGGAAACACCTATTCCACCAGAAAGTAGTGTAGTATATAGGCACAGTAAGTGTTTGCAATACCTGGAGTTTCACAGAAAGGCTCCTGGAGTGTTTGACAAAATCAGTTACTGCTTTAAAAAAAAAAAAAAAAAAACCCACACAGTTATTTATAATATGTAATATGCAAAAGGCAATTAGCATTTTTCTAAATTAAAGGCAGCCAGTTGGTGCTTAA
>JAVCKT010006286.1:0-37950 GCA_032273925.1 Rhynchotus rufescens | reverse complement strand
CCCTGTGTTTCTGCTACCCTCCTGGCTATCCACCCACAACAGGCTTTCAAAGGGGCATTTTGCCTTTTCACCCAACAAAAAGATACCAGAAGTTGAGCAAGTGAACTCCATGGTCGAGAGCACTGCGAGATACATCAACCATGTTATCCAGCAACCAAGAACATCCTCCAGACTCAAACTGAACTACACGTGGTACTCTTACGTGCACAGAATGAACAAGGCTTTTTTCCTCCCCAGCAAAATTCCTTTCTATTAAGAAGATACCTCAACACTTATCTTTTATCCTTTTTAGAAATTTACCAAGAATATTAGCAAAAGACTTACATTACTCATTTAAAGATAAATGTAGTCTCATTCAATAAAAAATTAATCAAAAACATCTGATATTTAGTTAAGACTTACCCAAAGTACCTTCCAAGGGAGAGCAGCTAAAGATGTACTCATTTTTAAGTGAGTGAAAGAAAGCACAGGAAACCAAAATCAGCATGACCTTCCCAAGGTCATCAACAAGCCAACACTACACCAAATCAGCCCTTACAACAACAGGGGCTTCACAGACTTCAGATAACATCAAAAAAAATCAAAGAGATTTTTGCTTTAAAAACCTACCAAACAGAAATCCCTTGAAACAGCAGGTATCGCTCAGGACTGTAATTTCAGACCAGCCTCACCACACAGAGAAGACAGAGCAAGTGAACTCAGCTCCCAGCATCCTGGTGCCTTTTAACCTGGTGCCTTTTAACCAGGTGCCATGGGTTGGCCAAACGAGACCATGCTCCAACCATCCCCAGGCTTTTCTAATTAGAGCATCCTACCAAGGCCCACACTAGCCTTGCCCACAGGTGGGGCCAGTATCATTAGGGCTCCAAGGTCTGCACCCAATGGTCTCCATGGGCTCTTCTGCCCTGGGCTGTGGGCATTAATCGCTTAGGGCAGGCAGGTCTCCCTTTGAGGTCTCCATTTTAAGTATGGGTCAGTCTTGGCAAGACAAGGAGGCCTGGAGACATGTGCTGAAGCAGCCCCTGCCACCCCAGTCCCAAACGGCTACTGTTTTCTGACTGAATTTGCCGACTTCATCTTTTTGTGCTTGATTTACTGTTTCACAATTGCCAACCTAAGTAGGAAAGCAGTCTAATAATAATAAAGGAGCTATTCTTACCAGACCAAACACCTAAGCCTAATTATTGATATTAGTTTTCAGTGGCATCAAAATGAAATGCTGATTTCCAGCAGCAACCTAAGGCGCGTGTGTGGTGGGGTCAATTTATCACGGAAGAAGGAAAAATGGTACATGCTGTCATATCATGTATCATATAAGTATCAAAATTGCTATGGAAACAGTGCACTTTTTATAGAGTAGGCACATAAAATTCACATAATATGTCAGAGAATAAGTTACTACTGTCCTGAGGCTGTAATAAGATCTACACCCTTATTAGTGAAAAGATTTGACAGATTTTGTTTATAATGAATACTTGGAACCAATGAGTTTGAGTCAAAGTCACCCTACATGACCCACCGCTTGGTTTTTGGTTTTCATCTCCATCAGATTCAGTGAGAGAGGTGAGGAATATAATTTATAATGGTTATTAGAGGGTCCATAGTCATTTGTGATATGTCGCTGTAAGTGCCTATACCCAAGTATCACATTAAAAATTATCAGGAGTAAATAACTTCTTAGCCTTTGACTTCTTTTCTTGTGCTCTGTGGTTCTATTGCTAGCATTTATCTGCTTTATTTACAATTTGTAGGAAGACACAAAGTAGATTAAAATTCAACTTGATATGAGAGCAAATAGAAAAACCTATTTTTAAAGCATTCTGCTGTACTTATTTCCTGTGAATAGCCCGAATGTGGCAGCTCTTTGCCACCCTGTTCCGTGTGTGACATGTTTCTTGCTGATTGACAGCAGCTCTGATGGGTTAGGCTGGAGAAAAATGAGCTTGTTTAGGAGAGCAGAAGATAGCACAATTAGGTTTTGCAGTCCGGTGATGTAGTAACTGGTAAAAGAAAGCAAAGTGGAGAAAATTGGTTGTACATGCAACACCCTTGGGTGCAAGGGTACATTTATCACCATGTTTTATATGACACAGTGGATGAATGTTGATGAAGACTGTCAGCATCAATGTCAGTGCCAGCATTTCAGCAAATAAAAGAGTTTGTATTAAAACACTCTCCACCAGGCTGAAATTCGTATGATTACTTTATAAATAAGCAGCCAACAGCAAGGGAGAAGCAGGTAACTGTTGACTAAAGATCATTTTGTGACTCTGAAGTGGTGGGTTTTCACTGACAGGAGGAGGAGCACGTGGTGAGAGTGCAGCAATCAGACAAACTGAAGCCCTTTACAATAATACAGGCATTAATAAAACCTGCATAAAATGAATGTACTACTGGCAATAATCAGAGTACCATCTCAGAGGTGCGCAGTGGAAAGAAAAGGACTGCAATGTATGTAAAAACATTAAACATTACACTGTTTTAAGTAGTCCTTCACTATTAAGCCACACCATATCAACTAACAGAAGTCTGGGTTTATGGACAACATTTTTATGCTAAAGGGGAAGCAATTCCTGAAAAGCAGAATTGCTGCAAACCCTACTAACTCCTGCAAATAACCCTCTCTTTTCTATTTAATAAAGCACCTGCCACAAAAATCCAGAACTCAATGCAGAACAACGTGGCAGCACCTGGAAAAAAAATCAGCAGAAGCAGCCAGACAAAGCTCCATCTTTGCAGACAACTGGAGAGCAAGGGTGGACGTTCCCAGGAGGGACCTGCAGCTCCAGGGAGGTGTTTCCTGAGCTCCGTCCCACGGGGACGAGGCTGCAGAGCAGTGCCTTGTGTCCCAGTGTGAAAGGCCACGTCGGTGCCTCTGCGTTACAGCCACAGGTATGGCCACCTCCCGCTGCCTTCTGGTGGCCTCTGCTGGCTGCCATGGAGGGACTTCTAGCCAAAAGGACCTCCAGATGCAGCGGTGAAGACAGCTGTCCCTACAAACCTTAAACAGCAGTTACAAAAAGGGCTAACCTCTCCCCAAAGCAGGGAGGCTCCCCGGGCTGCTGGCTGCTCCACCTTGGTGGAAGTGCCTTCATTGACTCTCCATTGCTCACATCCAACACGGCATCGTCCAAGCTCTCATGGGCTCCTCAAGACCTGGGGAGATATCTATATATATAGATATAAATATGGATATATAGATATATATAGATATTTGTGTGTGTGTTCATGCGCTCACATGTGCAAGTCTCCACGCTCCTTATCTTCAGAACTGAGGTCTTCTCAACTCTGTGTCTGCTGACCTGAAGGAAGAACGACTGAGGAGCTGTAACTCTGCATTAATGGAGTGATTTGTTATGACCATGTAATAATTTAAACTTTCATTGGGGAAGGTTATCTCTTCCTATACAAGGGAAAAAAAAGCACATAGATTCATTCTTTTAATAAAACATTTGCTATTAAAATGAGGCCTCATCATATTTTTCATTAGCTATAGAAAACCAAACTTTTTAAAAAAGGTTTCTCTGCAAGTTCATTTTAAGGATTTAAATTTTTATGAATGTCATCCTTGCGTGTATCTGTATCCTCTATTAAATGCAGAGCATTCACTTTTCAACGTATTTAAGGGAATTTAATGAGTTTAATAAACTTAAAGGGATGTTATGTCTGTTCACTCTGTAAAGATTGTTTATTTCGGGAAATAAACCATTTTGAAATGAGTAATATGACTTTTAGAGTTATGACTATCTCATTCAATTAGTTTCTGTAATTATTGCCATTCTGCACAGTATATGCAGTACCGAAGGAGAAAATACATTTTCAGGAATTACAGTGTAGGTGTACAACTGTTATTGTTAATGAGCCATAAACTTTCGTCTCCCGCTCTGTAAATTCAGGCAGGTGTAATGTAATTTGGTAAAATAAGTTGACAGTTACAGTTGGACAAATAACTGTATTTTAATATTTGCTATGAGATTGCTATTCCCCAATGCATTTTGTAGAATTTACTTTTTCTCCGCATTTTAGAGCGCCACCATAACTTTTTAAAAATATGTTGCAGTAGACTCAAGTAAGATCAGGATAATAGAGTTCTCCCTGCTCATATACATGTTACCTGAACAATAGACAGGGAAGTTAGAGGAGATTTCCTCTTTTACCTAGCTTATCCTTCCTAGATTTCAGGGACATACTAAAGAACAAGTTGAATGTATGCCTAGACCTTCCCAATTCATGCACTTAGGCTTTGTCTATGGTAGCAAGTAGCTTAGATAAATAGGAATATATCTATGGAGTGAAACAGTTGGTACTGAGGTCCAGAAACCCATGCTATGTGTCATGCCCATGCACGTGTATAAAAATAGTATCTTTAGTCTAAAGTCATGGTCAATATTCATCACTGCCAGATTCTGAATGGGAATCAAAAGGAGACAACGCAAAAGAGAGGCAAAATTTGATTGCAAGCACCATGTCCTGCAAAACAGGTGAAGAGAAGCTGTGTTGGTTCTCTCTTATCTATAGCTGGAAGGTCTGGCAGTTCTGGGCGGTGGCACTGAGCAGCTCGCCTGGATGAGCTGTGATGAACGGCGAAGAGCTCCTGTGCTGCTCTGCGCAGACCAGGACAGAATATTCATCACTGGAAAACGACAAGAATCAGACTGCTGTCATATCACTCACTGGAAAACTCTGATCACTAGTTTCGCTGCTTCAAGCCCAGGAAATAACTGTTGACAGTTTTAAACTAGCAAAGAGCAACAGCCATATTCTTTATTTTCAAGTTACATTTTTTCTTGGCAACCCCTAGCAGTTGTGTGTAGCCTAGCGGAGGCTTAAATTCAATAAAAGGCAATTTTCACTCGATCTTTCACCATATGAATATTACAGCTGCAAGAAATACCATTAGCACTGTGATTGCCATACCCTGCCTACGTGCAGGTTGCACTAAAGAGCCCCTTTGCTGCTTTTCACCATCAGTGGTTCCCTCAGTACAAGTCATTTTTGCCTGTTTCCTTCTTGGGCTGTGCCAGGGCAGAAAAGGCAACCTCTTCCACCAGTGGAAAGGTACTTCAAACATATTCTATGTTATATCTATATTATCCAAAGAAATCATGGCACACTAGGGATAAACTTAGAAGGACTGGTAAACTTGGCAACCCTAGGCATACAGCTCAGAAATACAGTTCCTAACTTCTCTTTCACTATGAAGTCAGACAAAATGGATACTTTAAAACAATAATCCATATTAACACCTTGTTCAAAAAAAAAAGCCCAACTATTTTGATGTTTAGTCAACTGCCATTAAAAAATTATCCTGCCCTAACAATATTTTCCACAGAGCCTTACTTATTGGTTGGCCTGCAGTGTGATTTGAATACACTCTGGCCAAGTTTCCTTTGGAATTTCTGCATTCTTTTTCCAAGATCTTTTGACAGTGAGTTGTGCTTTCCTGGAAAGTAATTGCTGTGCTATGCAAAAATTGTATTTCATCTCTCCCCTAACTCACAAAAACAAACAAGAAAAACACCCTAACCCAAAGGAGACGCAAACTACTCCGCACCGTCTTGGTGCTTCTGAAACACATGCACTCTGTCTTCAAGTCCTCCCATATTTTCTTCCTGCGAGCTCTCAGAGATAACAAATGACACATTTAGAGGATGATTGAACACTCTACAAATGTTAGCAGCGGAGCAGCCTACAGTTGCTCCGCGCAGCTGGGACTGTAATTGTGATGCATTGGGAAGCTTCGCGGCATTCGATGGCCCTCGCGCTTCCATAGGAGACGTGCAGTCACACCAGGCACGGTGAGCAAGCACCTTCTTTAGGGTTTATTCCCCCTGCAACATGACCATAAAACCAGAGCTCTCTCCTGCCCTCCCATTAGTCAATGCAGTAACTTTTGGAAGCCCCAGACAAGGCTCAGGACTGTCAGATAATGCACAAAGACCAGGCAGAGACCGCTTGTTTATTGGGCTCTCTTACTTCTCCTCCTCCTGTTCACTTTGCACTAACCCAGAGGCCACGTGGCAAATGAATTTTGCCCAATTAAAGTAGGAGGAAGCACCAAGAAAAGGGTTTTCAGCCTCCCAGAGGAGCAGTCCCTTGAGATCTGAGCTCTCCTTCGCTGCCTTCCTCTTCAGGTAGCTCGCAAACAAACCAAACTGCTTGTGGCACCGGCAGGTGCAACATCTGCCCCTGCTTCCCAAGCATCCTGTGGGAAGGGCCACCCCAGGCCGAGCAGGTACAGCCTGACCCAGCAGGGAAGCAAGCAGGGGCAGAGGGCTTTGGGGTGCTCATTTTCACTGCTCACGTAGCTCACGTGAGGTGGAGGAAGGCGGGATGGCAGCTGAGGGGCTCTGTGGTGCCCTGGGCCTGAGTTGGTTCCCTGCATCTCTCCCTGCTTTGCTGTCACGCTCCACTCGAGGAAAACACAGGGAGCAGGAAAGCGCAGAACTCGTGTCACGTTTGGGGTGAAAACCCCCAACTCCTCCTTTCTCTGTCCATTAAATTACAATTCAATGACCTGCTTACCTCAGAACGCACCAGGACTGCTTTTCAAGGCACAGTCGCTGTTCCTGTGGAATTTAAATTTAAAACACCACAATTGGGATTAAGCAGAGGAAAAATACGACTTCTCTGAATTGTCACAAATCTTGACACGTTACTATTTTTGTTATTCACTCAAGAGCTTTCAGGCATCCATTATGGCAGCAGACAAACTGTGCCCTGAGGGTGGATAATTAATATAAGCTAATGGATCCCACTCTGTGTGTCTCAAGAATTGAGCTCCTAAAGACAAATTTCATTTTAACAAACAAAGCTTATTTATGGGAAGTGCTTTCCCGTAAGATCATGCCCACCCAGTCTCTACCACGTTATGCTTTATGTCTTCTCCTATCACGCGAAATCTCCTGCAAGTTTGACACTGTTTTTACTGCACATTCATACAAATAATGAATATAATGTTAAATACAGTGCCTCAACACATACAAGCATTTTTTAGCTAAAGCTCCTTTTATGTGCAAATATACCCAACAAAGCAATTTTGTCGCATCCGGCAAACTAGATTTAAATAAATAAATTGGCCTCTTTTATGTGTGAAAGTGGAAACACACTTGAGTCCTACTTGAGACAGAGCCAGAGCAGCGGCTGGTGCAAGAGTTAAGAGCAAGCCCAGGTATTTTTGCAGAGCAGACACAGGGGCTCCTTTAGATTTTTGTGCCTACCCAGGGAGTTCCAGGCAGCAGAGTGCCAATACACAGAATTATCAGCACATCAAAGGCATTATATTTATCAAACCCTGCCACAGCACATTTACTAGCTGTATGATGGATGTTGTTGTAGCAGGCAAGAAACACTTTGATGTACATGGCCTTCTTTGATTAATGAGGGCTCTTGCTGAGAAGCTGCATATGGAGTAAATTACTCTTTTCAAAAATGGCTGATTTGCACTATTGTACTAATTATGTCACAAGCTCGGAGTTGGTTTCAAATTCAGTCACCCAAAATAAAGAAATGGAAACACTCCTGCATAGCTCATGCTCTTGTCATACGCACACACACACCAGCTCAAACTCCTACATGAAACAACATATAGTTTGTTACCCTTGCAAAGGAAGCACTGATGAATTTTATCCACTTCTAAAATCTAGTCCCAGACCTGCTCCTCTGTAAAAAAACCACAAACTTCTGACTTCTCTTGTATTTTTAGGAGCAATTTAAAGCACTATGGAAATGTTTTAAACCTTCAACCATCCTCCTCCTTACTCTCCTGAAAAAAAAAAAAAATGTAGGAGGAACCACAACACAAGAAGTGCACTTCTTAAAAGCATTTTCTAGATTAATTCTTACCGGCTACTGAAATACTGCAAAACCAAAGTTATTCCATTAGCCTCAGATCCCTAAGCATTACTATGATGGCCTGTGCTGCCTTAAGCAATTTATCCACTTAGCTGTTAAGAAAAGAAAAAGAAAGAAAAATGGAGCATTTACACAGTGTTACTTTCTTAAAGTTTAGAATGGTAAATATTTTATCATGCTAATTAAGCATGGTTTGTAGACTACATTGTTTTGTTACTACAGATGGTCACACCAAAGCGTTACTTGGGCTAGCACAGATCAAACCAATTTTTAACATGAAACAAATGAGCAAGACAAAAAAGGAAAAAAAAAAAAAAAGGTATTCATGCATGTTGGGTGAGATTTCACTAAGTGAAATTAGTTGGGTGAAATTGCACTGATTTAAGTGGACTTGCTCTTAGAAAGTTTAGGTTGGATACTATTTTAGTTTCATAATTCAAAACTCTTTTACAACACTTTTCTATGGTTGGATGACAACAGACTCATTTCACTGAAGAGGAAAGGCAGTAACCCACATCAACCTATAGCACAGGTAACAATATGTCACAAAATATCATGTCTTATCACATAGGAGGCTAAAGTTTGAAAAGTCTTCTCAAAGGCTATGAAACAAAGGCTCTGGAGAGGGAACACAATGTCAGTTAAGCAAAGATGTTTGCATCTCAGCACACCTGTGGTTTCACCTTTCTGTAGCACCCAGGAGCTTTCTAAGGACTCTGGTCAGATGAGCATCCAGTTAGAGTTTGGAATGATACCTGAGAGGCAGAAAGGCTTCAAGCACAAGTAGGTTCCTGTGGAAAGCCAGGTATTTAAGAAATAACAAGTGTACTGTGCACAAAATGTGTACATTTAGAGGACAACCACATTTCTGTATTTCTCTAGAGACTCTGAGTGAATTGCTGTAGGAAAGAGAAAGAAAGTGAATTTCTGTGAAAGATGCATTATCCATATTGACAACATCATCATTTTCTTTCTTTCTTTCTTTTTTTTTTCCATATAAGTCTGTCTTTGGAAGAAAGTTCTCCATACATACAAAATACTATAAATTTTCCTGAAAACAGAATCCAGAATTGCAGGTTTAGCACTGAAATATCCAAAGTTGGATGTCTCCAAACCACTAGAAAGTAGCCAGTTACAACCTGTAGAGCTGCTCTCGCAAAACATTTCTCTTGCCATGGAATAAGCTGGATTTTTTTTTTCCAAAGCAGTATCAGATTTTATGCAATATCCACAAGGGTGAGTGGAAGGATTTGAGGGAAAAGAACACTCAGGTCTTTGACAGATCTCCCTGAACATGCTTCCAAAAGGTTAGGAGCTCACTCTGGGAGATGGGCACTCAGAGTGAAACACAGTGCTGTCACTGGACAGCCCAAAAGAGGTTCCTTGAACTTGCTCAAAATTTCTGTAAAAGTTACATATATGTCCCAAAATAACTCTAGGCTCATTTACAAACCTACAGTGGAGTGGGGGCAGCTGTACAACACGCCACATGCAATAGCAGACAACTCACTGCCTAGAATTTCTGGCTGAGCAGTGGGCTGCAGAAACCATCCGATATTATTAACATAGAAAAGCAATCGCAAAAACCATGATTTACATATTAGGCAAGACTATTCTTGGCAGTTGCTTTGATGCAGCTTCGCTATCTGCTTCTTCCAAACGCATCTGTTTAGCATTAGAGCACATTACTTTTGAAACAGATGAAAATTATTTGGAATTAAATAAAATATATAGGACACAGTTCATGTTATCTACCAAAAACAAACCAACCAACCAAGTCTGAACAAGCTGAAATCCTTCAAACTTCTGTGGAAACTGAGGACACCCTGAAGTTTGCAGGATCTCTCCTCCGTGTTTGAGGATACCTCCCCAGAACAGCTGAGACAGGGCAAGCTCCTAATTAAGCAGAGCTCACCACAGAGCCTGTCCTATGTTCTCCAAGACTGGGACTAATTAAGGACAGTCATATTCTACTGTGTTTTTAGGTCTGGTTAAGCAAAATATTTGAAATGCTTAGATGCCTGGTTTAAAAGCAGTAAGTGAGCTAAAAATAAGACAGGTACTCTCAGTCTGCCAATATTACAATACTCTCACTTCTAGTCAGTCATATAGAAAATTTCTGTATCAAGCTGTGCAAGCTACCAAACCAAAGCAAATTAAAATGTTATGTCAAAATCCTGCTTAAATTTCAAAAGAAGATGAGCACGATTATCATTTTCCATAATTGATATCATCATCCCCTATTTTCTTCAATTCCTATCAGCCTTACAGACTATTGGTAAAGAGACTATGTTGCTTGTTGCAGATGACACTTTTTTTCCCCCAGGAGTTTCCATATAAAAATACTTTCCGGAATTCAGTCGATGTCAAAGCTCCATCTTTCACCTGATTCTAATTGCTAAGCCAAATATGACTGCCCATGAAAGCTTTCCAACTCCTCTACACAACAAAACTACAAGGTACCATTTGTTGCTTCCCAAGAAACCCTGCAATTAATTGATTTTCTACCTTGGGTAATATAGCAGTAAACTGATTAGGCAAAACTGGAAATAATACAAGGGGATATTCTCAGAATACTGTGTCACCTCTATAGAGAAATATCTTATTTCCATCTTATATTTGCATTAAATACAGTAATAAAATAAATGAAACCACAAGGAACACAAGCTATGTTAGAAGAGTGCTACAACTTGCTCTAAGCCCACAAAGCCAGGGAAATATAAAATGCAAAAGACAAAAGGATCCAATATTGACCTCACACCAGTTGTAAACTGCTAGAACTGCTTACTCATTCCAAAACTACTCATTTGGCTTCAGGGCACATTAAGTAAGCCTTTGATGTTGAAATTGGTACTGTGGAACAGGAGAATAGTGAATTAAGCATTTAAAAGGCAGAAAAAAAAAATAAAAGCAAGTTGGGCAAGTGCAAGCTGGTAAGTCTAACAATAGCATGAAAGAGCCTAGAAGAAGTTTTGATTGAAGACAACGGTTAGGGCATGCTCTCCAAATTAACTGGCACAAGGATGTTGTAAATACTGAGAAGGAAAAAATCGTAACCTGAAGAGAGTCTAGGCAAAATGACAAGGAGGTATAAATCAACCAACCATAAATTCAGGCCAGGGATTAGAAGAGGGATGTCCCAATTAGCATGGCAAAGTTCTAAAACAGCTAAAAGAGTTTCCTAAAAATAAATAAATAAATAAATAAATAAAAGTAAAAAAGCTGTGCTGTGTGATGCATGTGATGAAAACCTAATTGCTCTCAAGATAGTGCATCTTATTGAAGAATGAATCTACGGTCACATTGGCAAATAGAGCAGAGGACCAGAACTACATCAGAGGACCAGGAACTCGGAAGCTTTCAGTCCCCATGTGATTTAGCTCAGTGCATATTGGTTGTTGTTGTGGCTGCCCATCTGGGCAGCTTCAAATAGAGTTCCAAATCTCATAATGAATGTCACTATTTTGGAGGACAGAGTGGTATTTTGTAGTTGTCATACATATTTGTACTGGGTAGCAAATACGACACGAGACATAGACGTTAACATTACAGCAGGATGGAATGAATAGCAATCAGTCAGTATTTACAGGCATGTGGTAGGAAGAAATGAAAAAGAGAAGGTAAAAAAACACAAGGTAGGTACGAACTGACATGAGATGGGAGTACAAGCATCCCATTGAATGGTCCTTTGACATCCCTGATCTGAACTGCTGAGATGGGCAGGCAGAGGTTGACTGCTACACATTTGAAGAGGAGATACACAATTGGAAAAAAAATGCATCAGTATAAATCCCACTATCTAACCATCTAACCATGAAGGGAGTCTAAATACTGCTTATTTCCCCTAGACCATTCAAAGAAACTGTGACAAATGAATTAGCGCAAGGTTGAAGTCCAGGCTGACCCAGCTCCTCTACACGTGGCCAAAGACGGGCACCCGCGTAGGGATGCGCTACCAGGAGAGGTGCAAGGGGCTCCTGCTGCGGCTCCCGAGGCTCAGCCAGGCCAAGGTCTGGGCTTCCTTCCAGTTCCACGAGAAGTTAATAAGGTCATTTACAGTTTACAAACTACTTCCACTCGCACTGACCATTGTAAGCCTCAAGCAAAGCTGTCATGAGTCTTTTGTAGGGGAAACCTTAAGGGCTTTGGTTAAGGCTTGCTGTCAGAAAGCTGCTCAAAATGAATTCAAATCACTAGGCTCCCTCACTGAAGGTCAAACACAACATTTGCGGTTGGAATTGCCAACACGATAGCAGCATGAGGAGGAAAATAAAGATCCATCGGAGAGGAAGGCACTTTTTGTTGTGCTAGGGTTCTACTTGCGGCTATAATGGAGGAGGAGGGAAACAAGGCGACCGGCACCGCAGTGCAGGGGCAGGCAGAGCTGCTGGGCTCCCCTCACAAAGCCGACACGTGAGACCCCTTCGCTGCAGCACTGACACAGCCCCAACACGGGAATTCAGGTTAAACGTGGAGGGGAAATGAGGCCGCCACGCTCAGGAGCGAGGCAGCACCTCCCGGCCTGCTCCCAAGGTCCACATGAGGCTGTCACCTGGTGGGGGAAAGGGAAACCTCCCGGCCTGGGCACCTCCATGGGCACGACACCAGGGCCCCATGTCCCCCTGCTCACCAGGGGCTCTCCTGCCTGCCACAGGCACCTTGCGCCTCACACTGCTCTGTACAAGGCCAGAGCTCGTGCTCGGCCATAGGTGCCATGGTGTGACGCGAATGCCGGCACCCGTGGTGACCGCCCAGCATCTCTCCCATGCTGCGGCTCCTGCCTTGCGGCCCGCTGGCACTGAAGCGACTCTCAGAAGGTTTCACCCAACTTTTCACATCACATCTCATCTTCGTCTGCTCATTCCACACTGGAAGGATGGGTGCTGCTGGTGGCCACCGCCAGCCTGGCTGAGGCAGGTGACACACGGCCCTGAACAGAAGCTCTTGAGACCACGGGGGCTCCGAGGACCATGACCAACATGCTGGAGCGCGCCCACCTCACTGGCAGCTTTCCTTGGCTTCAGCACCATACACCATTACAAAAATCTACCACTACCACTTACTGGAACCTACCACCTCACTTGTTCCTTAAATAACTCCTCCTTTGGGCTCAGCTCTGGCCACAGGCCCATGTTCAGGACATTTTGCTCTTTCCTCATTCAAAATACTACAGTTTTATAGAGAAGCATTAAGAAAGATTTGGAGAATTTCGTCCCCTCAGAAGTTCAGCTGTGCTGAATGTATGAAACCAAACGCCTCATAATTTTGGACTTCTTGCTAGAAAATATACAGACTCTTAAACATTTGCCTGAATTGATGTCAACAAATAAGATTCTCATTCCCATTGATCCCAGCTCCAAACCCAGAATGTCTAAAGAGCAGCAGAAAGCCCAATTCTTGTGTGTGCTGACTCAGCATGCTGCTAGTGCACCCATCTGCACGAGCCAGCAAAAGCAGTAAGACTGATCCTGGCTCTGGGACCAGGATCAATCTATTAACTATTAATCAATATCATCTGGAGACCCCCAGGTCCACTCCTCTACTTTTTGAAAATGGTATTGTGTCTTGATGAGAGCAAAATGCTGGTGGGTAGGAACATCTCAGGATCTCAGAAGCATTTTAGATGTTTCAATTAAAGCTGGAGGAAAAAAAAAAAAAGAAGAAATGAATTTTGGAAGAAATTTCTCTAGTACTGGAGGAAAAAATTCTGCTCAGAAAGCACCTAGCAAGGAGACGGTGAGCAAAGACCCAATGAAGAGTTAAGTTTCTAAAGGCCAAAGGTTGAGTTTCAGATCTGAAAGGCCTAGGCTGAGTCACACTAATTGTACTTTTTTTTTCTTTTTTTTTTAAAGTTTATATCACTACTACATGCAAACCCTTAAGACATTGTCCTACATGTCCTTCTTTTTTATAGGAAATAAAAAGAACCAAAAACATGGCCTTGATCCATAAGTGGGTTGAATTACAGGGGCAATCACACAAAAGGAGGGATGGGGGGATTGGATCTTAAGTCCACAGAAACCAGGTCAAATGGGAATTTTGAAGGATTGGGGCTGAGACAGATGGAAGAGGCCTGCTCCATTCCCAAGACAGCATGTGTACATGCAGCTTCAAAGAGTTGTTTTCAATATACTACCGCACTAACAGCATTAGTTATCATTATTCCTGTTAATAAAAAGAGTTGATTTAATAATACTAGGACAAAAACTTAGGATTTTCTGAAGAAAAAAATAAGGCTATTGAAAGCTGGCAGCCTATTCACTGCCCAACAGTCATTAGTTTTTATCACCGAAACTCAGTGACTACACCACTACCCATGAAAATATTTATTTTTTCCTCCGTAATTGCTGCCTGATATTTTCTTGCATAAAACCTAAAACCTAGCAAAGAAACTCTTATTTTCCTTGTAAAATAGCCACAGGTTGCCTTGAAGCAGGAAGGATTCATGTAGCACTGCATTTGTTTCCTTTTAATAGGAATCAGAGCCTAAATATCACATTTGGCTATGTTGCCCTTTTGCAAATAAACCCTGAAGGAATATGAGGAACAGATAACTGTAGTTAAGGGCTCTACAATGCCTACAGTAACACCAATCTATGCATCTTAGTGAACTGTGCCATTTAACAAAGGGCAGAAGGAGGAATAGGCAAAAAAAAAAAAAAAAAAAAAAAAAAAAAAAAAAAAAAAAAAGGCTACATCCAAACTTAGTTACTTTAAAATACAACTGATTATCTTCTAGTCAACCTTCTATTTCTTGCTGCGTTATTTTTAGCAGCCTTCTAGCCATCCTGTGGTCTTTGTCAGCTTAGTTGTTCAACTCAATTTTTAAATCTCATGAATAAAATAGAAATCATGTTCAAGGAATATTTTATGAAATGAAAAGTAGACGTTGCCTATTAAATTCTGCCTTTGTAATTCTTTTCACCTCACGAGTGGCCGGGAGCTTGAAAGCATATCTGCCTATCTCGCACACTCGATGCTCTTCAGAATATATGCTGTAGTTTCTTGCTGCCAAGCATGAGGTTAGTCCCACTGGGGACTATTCATTCTAGGAAGCAGTATGGGCCTGACTCTGATGCCTTCATTTTCGAGAGCATATTATTCTATAAATATCTATCTCGAAGAAATTGGGACTATCAATAAACTAGAAGGAACAACCTATCTACAAAGAGTCAAACTATGTGATAGGAGCAGCAACCCACCTTAAACAAAGTGCTAAGGTGTTGTGCTATGCATTAAAAACATTAGTAAATAGTATTTGCATAGTTTTAGATAGAGACTTGTAAGAAAAACATAAACCTGCAAGGCAGACTAATGTTTCGTTCTCAGCTTCTTCTTTTCATAATATCTAACATGCAGATTTTTTAATGAAGGAAAAACTTTAAAAGTTTCTGGGAAAATAAAACAGCTAACTAATTAAATTAAAAACAATTTTAACACAATCAAATATATAACCCCAGGTTTAGGATTAGATGCTGAAGCCAGAAGCCTCATACATCCCTCTGTACTGACACATACGTGCTCTGTCCCTCTCTGCAACAGTGATTCTCTTAATCAAATCACTGCCATTAAAAGCCACCTAAGTCCAACTATTAAGTCCAACATTTGAGACTGCACATTCTGCTGCGCTCTGTTTTATTAGGAAACCAATAATGTGGAACACAGAAGAATTTAACATTGCAGTAGCATTTTCTCTTTGGGAATTTTGCACAACCCTGCTGTCTTTTGTGACATTGATTCTGAATTACTCTGAACTTCCATTTTCAGAAAAAAAAAAAAGAGTATCTGGCTTCAGATCCATCACAGACTGCACACCATGTCCTGCCATGGCACAACTCCAGCCTTAAACTCGTATAAATCAGGTCAACCAGCTTCTTCAGTGCACCCCTAATTAATCCTACCTCTCTTAATCTACTGCAAGAAATCAAAATGCCTAGGCCAACCTCTCCGAGGACAACAGGCTCCTGGTCTCTATTTCTGCGCTCCTCCTTTCCATAAATATCATGTATTGAAGGAAGTCATTAGCTCCCTTTTGCAGAAGGCAAGTGATACTGATTCCCAGTGTTGTGCTCAGCCCATGCAAAGGGCCCGTGTTCCTGCTCCTGTAGGTTAAAGTCCATCTTTAAGTTACATCTTACAGGTTAAAGTGCCTGTTACAGGAGACCAACCACTCACATGCATGCCATCCTATTAGGAGCCCTTCTATTTCCCAGGAGAGAGGCAGTTTCTCAGGGCATTTTTTGCATTGTTTTCTCAGATTGCACCTGGGCCAGCGTAGGGAAAATAAAATGATTACGTTGTAGGCAATCGTATGTTTTTCTCCCAACCAAATCCTGCCTTCTGTTTTAGCAGGTCTCGCATGTCTCCTCAGCTGTCAGTTCTGATCAGCGTACAGCTGTGCGGAGGACACTGAACTCCTGTACCTGTCTGCACCAGCCTCGGCTCCGCCGCTCCTCCTCCTCCTCCCGCTTTGCACGAGTTACCCCAGGTGCCAGGGGAGCTCCCTCGCAGAATTTATTGTAGCGATCTTAATTAAATTAATATTCCTGAGTGCAAGGCTACTGGGATCTGAGGCTGGTACGAGGTTCATCGACTTTCACTTAGAGGGTAAAGTTTCCAGTTTTCACTCTCACGAGGCAATATGAAAAATTTATGACAGAAGCAGGAGAACTCTTGCTAGAGGCAATGACATCCCTGTGCAATTAAAACACTTTCAAGTTTCTTTTTTTTTCCTCCCTTCTCCTTCCACTCATCTTCGAAAACAATATACAGAGCAACTTTATTCTGCACTGTACGTTTTTAACTTAAAGATCTGAAAGCAGTTGACAAATTATAACCTGATCATAAAAAATTTCTTACAGTTTGAAATGTAGCATATTGCACAAGGTTATGGCCAGATGGTAAGGAGCTTTTTACTTTTCATTTTTTATGACAACCAGTTCTAAAGCTTTCAAGCAGCAGCAGCAGAAATTCCCTCCGCAGAAAGGAATGAACAGAGACACTGCTTTGCACTCGGAGAAGATCACAGCAATTTTATGGAACCCCTTAATGGGCAGTAGCGGGAAAGGGCAAGGCTGAGCACGAAGGCTCCCAGCTTTATTTATGCTCCGCAGTGCTGGGCGGAGAGGACTCCCGGCACAGCCCTCGGAGACAGGCTGCAGTATTAAACCACACAGCATCGTCCTGCTGCGACTGGTGCACAGGCAAGGCTGCTTTTCAAGAGCTACGAGGCCCCTAGGGCCACAGAAAGACCCCACGTCTCTCTCTCTTGTCCCATGCTCTCGGACAAGCTGCCAGTCCATGGAGCACTGTGATTTTGGTAGGAGCAGCTCTGGGGAAATGTTCTTTATCCTTTTCTCATTCTGCATCAGTGAGAGCTGCAGCACACAAGTCAGGCTCCCTTTATGAGAGGCTAACGCCAAACAACTGCTGTAGCTGCAAGCTAGAGGGACAGAAGAAATAGCACATACAGTGTAATGCGATGGTCCTCTTACCTCACCAGAGCACAGAACCTTTTGCAAAGTGCACTGCAGAGCACACTGCAGCAGCCAGAGCTAACTGAGTAACTTGGAAATAATGGAGAATATTCTTTAAAGACCATGTAAAAGCCCCCTTAACAACACGCACTCTGAGAGAAGAATTTACCTTAATATCTCATGATTAATTCTGAGCATGATAACTGTGTTATCTCTAGGAACTTAACACTGCTGCAATGCAGCAGACTTTAGAGAAAATATTATTTATTATTCCTGCAATCAGTAAATATTGAAAAGGAAAGATGGAGCTACGCAGACTCCAGGATTTACATCTGAATGGGTCAAGGAATCCAAACCTACAGAGACCCAACAGCAGAGCTGAGAACCAGAGCTGGATCTTCTCGGATGCTGTCTTGCTCCTGAACATACTGGCACTAACACAAACAGGTCTTGAATTACTGCTGTAGAGTGCCCCACATGGTGAAAGATTATGAGTTTAAAATCACTTTTGTCTTAAGTAAATCTATTGAATTGTCTTTGGAAAGATTTTTTTTTGAAGTCGTATTTTATCCTCATTTTTTTTTTTCTCTCTTCCCTGCCTCACCTCTCTCTCTCAGCACAAACAGCACCTCCTTTTTGGCATCATTTCAGGCTTGTGCCACTGTGCACAGTTATCTCAGCCCAAATCCCTCCCACAGTCACCATCCCCCTGGACCCGTCCTGTGCCAAGCAAAGCTCCCGGCCCTGTTCCCCTAGCACCTGGGTGGGACAGCGACGACCCAACACAGGTCCCACAGCCGCTTGGGGTGCTCAGGCCGTTGCTTTTCCTCCTCTCCTGCTCTGAGAGGTCAGCAAGTCAACTCCTGAGCGTGTTAACGATGGCTCTAACTCCCCTTTAAGTGCCTTTCACTGTTACGGTCAGAACAGTTTGTGCACCTCCTAAAACCCGACAGCAGAGCCTCTGTGGTATTTACTGGCGTAGCAGCGCTCCGCAGACAACGTGTTGTTTATTGCACTTAGCAGAAATGTCTCCGCGTTGCCTTTTGCTGCTGCAGCTGACGGGCTCCCATCTGCTACCTCCCCATACATTCTGGCCGCTTGCTCTTCTAGAAGTGATGGCCTTTCAATACTTCCCATGCAACACAGGCCCTTTTCTCATTGCAGATGGCAGTCATAAGGCTCAACCACTCCGTAAACAACAACTAACAACGGCCAGATTTTGCCTGTCTCAGAGCCACTTTCTCAGGACTACATTCACAATGTGTATGAGGGAGGAGAAGCTCATTGCCGTGCTCATGGGGTCACATCCCATGGTGGTAAAAAGTTCTTCCTTCAAAAAGTGTTCTCACAAACTTTCCTTGTCATATTGACCGATACACTACTTGGTTTGCCTACTATTCTTTCACATGTTGTCCAGGACTCCAAGAGAGGAGGGTAGCTGTTAAATTAAGCATTTAAGAGGGCTTAGAAATAACCACTCAAGCCAGAACTAGAAGACAACAAGCTGTAACCGCTCACCTATCGGAGTGTCTCATAAAACACCTCGGCTCTTCTCAAGGATGGGTCCGGAGATCCCCAGGGGTCTGGCCTCCCTCCTAGGGGCTGGGGTCTCTGGGTCTGGGCTGGAGGCAGGAGGAAGGCGTCCTCGAACAGGCATCACAGCTTCTGCATGAGGGAGAAGGCACCCAAGTGCTTTGGATGTAGCTCTAACGGGTGAATCAGAGGGAATCTCCACCCAACCAGCACATATGTGGAAGACAAAAAGAGCAAGCCAGATACTGCTTGCTCCAAGTCTCACTGGTCACCCACCATTATCTCTTATCATGTAAAATGATCACATAACTCAGAGTTTTAGCTTAAACAAATCTATTTTTTTTTTAACTTTTGCTCTATTGATTGAATCATATATGGCCTATGCATAAACTGCTGTGTGAATAGCAGTGCTGAATTCTTCAGTTCTTTCAAAGGCTTGGACAACATGTAATTTTGAAAACCTGTGAAGGGAAAATATGTTAAGCTAATAAAGAAAAGATAGGGGGAAGGATTTATGATGTTTTGGTGTCACCAACAAGGTGAAATATCTCTTCTCTGACAAGAGAAGAGAGGGACATTCCTTTTCAAATGCACCAGCCAAAGTTTTAAACTCAACAGCCAAAATAACCTTGAACCAGTTCTAACCATTCTGTCAAGAGACCTGTGCAATAAAGACACACAAAGATAAGAAAACAGAGACATCAGATCAAAGCTGAATTTGGAAGGAAAGGATAATCAATGGATAAAGAAACTAATTAGGGAATGGATGGAGATGACAATATAAAGAACGCAAAAGCAGGAGCTCTGCTGCTATCTTCAAAACATCTTTGCTAATACCTCATATTTCTCTGCAGTGGGAGCTGTTTCGCTTATCTCAAATTTGGGAAGATTTTGTCTATTTTTTTTTCCATAAAGGAGAATTCATCTACTAAACTTTGAATATTATGACATCATCTTCTCCTGACTTGTAAAAGCTCTTAAAACACCCACACATGTGCACACACACTCTTTTCTATAAATACCCACAGCTGGAGGTTATCATCCCCACAGCTGGAGGCAGTCAAAGCTACCACCTTTGGTAACTGGATAAATGGAAAAGAAAACAAAAGAAAGAAAAAGACAATCCTGGATACCACAAGCTCAGCATTCACTTCAGCATAACCCACAGACAGAGAGCATGGACAGTTTATTTCATTCGCTTTCAAAGCGACTGTGCATTTCTGTTCCAAGTAAGGAAAACTTAAGGTTAAGGCTTTGAAAGACCTGGAATCACATATAGGTGTTGTGTAGAGGGTTCCTATGCACGTGAGGATACTACCTTACGTCAGGAGGGATTTGTGAGTAAAACTGCTGGAAAGCACCCAGCAAGCCCCTCAGATAACACTGTCATCAGAACCTGCACCAAAGAAAGGCAAGGCAGACAAATTAGCAAAACCTGAGACCAACCTATTTGCTTTTCTGGACATCCTTGTCCCAGTCAGTGGACAGATGAACCTGGACAGTTGCTGCAGCCTAGTTAACACAGGGAGGACTTGGGGGCACCCAGGGCAATCGGTGCTGCATTATACATTTTGCCAATTTAGCCTTACTGAAGAAATCCATATTCCCCATTGGTGCGGGGTTTTGCTAACACAGCAGAAGACAAATAGTAACCACGAGCTGTAATAAGTGAAGTGAAGGATGAAGGAATTCATGGAGTTCAGGATAGTTTCCCAGAGGTCAGAAACTCACATCACCAAAACCACGCAGGGTGAGAGCTGGGACTTCTCTTTGAGAACAAATACCAGTCCCAATGGAAAAATCCTGTGCGAGAGAGGGCATCGTAATTGGTGTCGTGGAAAAAAACCGCCCCTTATTAAGGCTGAAGAAATAAGTAGGATGATGGAGGTGGTAAAAGGCATCTTGTGCTGCGACTGTCCTTGAAACCCTCTTTTTCTTGCAGCCTGATTAAGGGAAAAATATTTAGTTAGATACTGTCTTTGTCCTCCACATGGATGAGCGCAAGAAAAAAAAAAAAAAGGAGAAAAAAAAAATCAATACAAGCTTTCTTCAGTTTAATCAGAATGTTACAGTGGTTAGGTTTATGAAACCTACAGTAGGGAAGAGCACAATTGCTCCCACAACAGCAGAAGTTGCAAAATTTTAGTGAAGTATTACTTTCTGAGGTGTCGTATAAGAAAAAGGAAATGCAGTAAGAATCCTCCCTGCCCAAGGACAGTGCTTGGATCAGAGTATAAAAAATCACTAACCGGGAATAAACTCAGCTGGTCTAATGCAGTGGTTGTGATGGTCGTCAGTGCTATATGCCAAACAAGAAAATACCAGAGCCATCACATAGATGGGAACAAGAATAAAGACAATGAGGGATTTTTTCATCCTATTTCCTATTGCGAAATGATTTGTGGTCTGAAAGTTTACATCTCTTCCACCCAGCTTGGTTCAATTGTGTGTATTTAACAGACATGTACGTTTTCTTGACAAAGAGCCAGCCAGCTTTATGAGTCCGTTAAATTCCTGTCCGGTATCTCGGAGCAAGGATTTCCACAGGCTATTTCCAACTTGCACAAAAGCACACGCAGCTTTCATTCCTGTACCTCTTCCCTCTCCTCTTTACATACATACACATTTTCACATTTTCTCGCCAAAACGGCTGCACGAGCCTCTCTGACAAAAACGAGACAGGTACCAAGACACAGGAGCAGGGGGTAGGGAAAGCAAGCAGATGGTCTTGCTTTACTATGCAGGTGCTGTTCAGCAATTTTTCCCACCAGTGGAGCTGCTGTATTTTGCACAATGTTTTCCCAATTCACTAGACAATCAGGAACAGAACAACACGAGTGCTCTGTTCTGCTACGATGTGCTGAGACAGCAGGTTATCGCTGGTGGCTCTGAAGCTTGCTGACATCTGACATGAATTCCTGGCATGCTGACTTTTTAAAAATCGATGGGGACAGACCTCAGAGTAACAGAAATAGCTGTGAAGTTTAACACTGCTGAAGCTGTTCAAGCTTGATTGGCTGGCGAACACGGAAGGTCACAGAGAGGAGCACTAGATCCTCATCAGTAGGAACAGAAGCAGATTATTATAGCAAAAAATCACTCTGAAGTTTCATAGCTTACTGTTCCCGTGAAACAGCCGAGATCAGGAGATGCATAATGTGCAGCAGACCTCCTCTTTATTAATACAACCTTAAGCAAGGATGAAAAATGTATATTGGCACACAGAGAGGCTCAATGGAGTGTTATAGAGCCATTGCTTGACCTCCATTTTTGATAATTTTGGAACACTTCCTGAAAACTTTTGGTAAAGGAAACACTTCGGCCATAGGAAGATTGCTGATGAGATTTCATCTTCTCCTGAGCGGAGGCGGGGAAGGAACTGTTAACTTCCCCGATGAAAGCACCTATAAATTCACAGTTTACTGAAAACATGGATGTAAACCTTATTGCTAGGCTTGCTATAAAGCCTTGGTGCAAACAAATTAGTAATAGGGAGTGTTGCTTCAAACTAGAGCAAATTACACAGTAAGAACTGCAAAATACCATCCTTGCACAATTCATTAAGCACAATTCCTCATTCATTCTGATTACATGTCCAACTTAAAGAGGCCCACACAGAGGGAAATGTTGATGAGTCAATGGAAATTTAAAGAGAGGTCAGCAACGCTGCTTGAAAAACTTTGAGAACACAACAAAAATGGCATGCTAACTTTCCTTGCAAAACAGAAATGGGCATAAATGATAACCATATAGAATTTCTATATAACTGTAAAAAGCAGCTAATAGTCTGCCTATTAAATGAATTACAGTTGCACAGAATAATAGTACCTTCCCTCCAAGTGACCTGAAAGCCCTTTAAAAGCTTTCATGAGATTTACTTGACCTGCAGTTGGATTTTACATAGAGGTTTACAGATTTGCTGAGATAACTGGCAATGAGAGAAGAGGAACTACAGCAACAGAGGAGAGGGGTTTTCATGTAAACCATTGCTTTTCCACATTAATTAATGGCATCATGAAAATAATATATAATCATATTTTATTGAAACCAAGGAGACATTGTCAAGAAGCCAAAAAGGAGAGCATCCAAGAGCTGTGTCCTCAGCAGTTTCCTACCTCTTCTTTCATAGGAACAGACCTTTTGCAAAATGACAATGACTCATTTTTCCTCCCTTTAATGCGGAGGACTCCCACACTAAATCCCTCCTGTTTCACTGCTTCTCCCAAGCCCAGAAGGGCCTCAGTCATCAGGAGACAAACTGTATGGGAACACAGAACTCTGCTTTCCCAACGTCTAGCAGGAAATAGGTCACCATATACATCCAAAGGAGAGGATGGAGTGAAGTTTGCGAAATTAGACACCCTACTATGCAAGGATGGGAGATCAAGGAGAGAAATATGGTGTTCAGTCTTAGATCATATTTAAAGTGTAATCCCTGTAAACTCCTAAACTCCTTGACAGGTAACACTGTGTGTGACAACAGAAATATCTGTAGAACTGCCACATACTTCTGCAGCAGCTATTTGACTCTCCTTGCAAATTCCCTTCATCCAGTGCATGTATTTTCAAGATCCAAGTGGCAAAAATTACCTTATCTAAAAATATTCCTGGCACGGAAATGCCTCCTTTATTTACTTTTGGAGAAATTATTTTCCTTATGATTATTATTTTCTTTTCACCTAAAGCAAAGCATGCTAAAGGAAAACATCACCCCGTAAAAGCAGAAATAGGATAATTCTCAGCACTAATGATAGGCCTTTGAGTAACTGTCACCAAAGTGGAAGAAAAGCAACTCTCCCCATTAAAGTGCAGTGATTTAATTCTCAGATATGCCCATCCTGTCCAGGTCTGTACAGAACAAACCCCGCTGCAGCCACCCACATCTCAAACTTATTCATGCACCTCCGCCTGTGCCGTGGGAGCAAATTACAGGTTTCCAAAGACTGGAATTCTTCAATGCACCCAGTCATAGTTTCCAGTGACCGCGCAGCAACAACCACTCTGCAAGACATACTGGCGAGTGTCTTAATTCAGTGTTTACTTTCAGACTTACACTATCAGATTTTAGGAGTATATCAAGGTTATGCAATCAGCCCTCATTAGAAAAAATAACCCAAAGCAAATCTGATTGAATAATCACAATAATAACATTAATTATAATAATAATAATCATAGTATATTGCCTGGCAGCGGGCCAAAACACATGATATCCTAGACAATATCTTCCTTTTTATTCATAGAAGGACCAGATGGCCTCTTGAATAATAACTGCAATACATTCATTGCAACCTTCATGGAAAGGGAACGTGTCTCATATCTCCAGAGTCCTTGGCAAAGCCTCTTGATTCCTACTTGGCCAGTTTTTACATTTGAATCCCTAGTACCAGACACTTCAACTAATCAGAGGATTACCTCCTAGCCTGTTTTTTTTTAATGGGAATCAGAACAATCCACTGCCTGATATATCAAACTCCTCTCATATATAATACGCTTTCTGCTAAAACAAAAATAGATATTTACGGCAGACTTGGTCATCTGAACCATTTATGACTATAGCCATCTGAAGATAGCATAGAAGAGTGATATAAACATTATTCAAAAACAATCCATGCTGTGAGGTCAAAAGCATGCAATATAACTATCCTTTTCTCATTCTGGCTGTGGTAAGACAGCTTATGCCATGCGTAACATAGGATTTGGGGCCTGTACTTTTGATAGGGTTTTTAAGACCCTAGGAAACCAACATGTGAAATTCTAGGGAGCCCACTAGATGTCTCGATGTGAGAGAAAGAAGGTGAATACAAATATCACTATTTTAAGTTGAAAGTAGAGAAGCAATTGAATTATTCTGTTTCTCCAATCAGCTCTATCTAAGCTTCTGAGAAATAACTATAAAGAACCCTATCAATTCCCTTGAGTTCAAGAGCAGTGAATGCTGAATGCACTTTTTACTGTCAATTATGATTTATAATACTTGGGCAAGCAACAGTCTCCGTGAAGCTTTGGAGTGGATCAAGAACAAACCCATTTCTAAGATAAAGATCTGTATTCACTAGACAACGTGTGGAATGGTGGCAGTGTTCCTCAGCTAAGGAGGATGAATTTGCAGTCAGAGAACAGCAGTCGCAGTCACAAGTGCAGAGAAGCTCGGGTGGCTCCGTCCCCATGTAGCCTCACAACCTCTCCATGTGATTCTTGTGATACGACCACTTGTAAAACATACAGTACCTCTGGCCTCGTCAAGGCTGCAAATCGTGAAATCCTCTGATCAATTCCCAGAAAATTTTCCAAATATGAGCTCCAGTTCTGAGATAGGTGGTACACTAAGGGTAGCTCCAGAGGGGCAATATAGCACCCAGGATCAGCATGGGAACCCACCACGCCTCCGAACACAATGAGCTTCCACGATATCGCTTAAAGCCTTCCTCATCCCAGAGCCTTTTGCCATTGGGTGTTCAACAAGAGGCTTAAAATTTCCTTGTCTTCCCTGCCACCAACCCTTAAGTTCTTCCCAACACGTTACAGACTCAGTTCTCTTAATCTCATAATTGAGAATTTAATTGGTACCTCTCCAGACCAAGAGGAACTTCAGCAAGTCCTTTCTGCAGTTTTCTAAACAGATTTACAAGAACCTAAACCAGGGAGGCTTAAAATGAATTACTGAATTCAGGGAAAGTAAACTTCTAGCAGTACTAAACTTGAACAACAAAGCAAAATTAAACCTGTTCTATATATATATTGTTTAAAAATCTTATTAGCCTATTATACTGAAATCTATCATGTTTTCTTTGAGTTGGTTGCCTAATAACCTTGCTGCTATTACGTGATGGAAATGGGCTCTGAAAGCACCTTTATAGGCCTGGTCCTTTTGGTGGAGTACTCTGTTTGGTGGAGAGCCTGTTCATGGCACTTGAGAGCACTCAGTAAGATCCTTTATTTAGAGTTTCAGAGACAGCAAGCTCTACATTTTGATATAACAGTAAATAGCATAGAGCACTCTGAGAAATGGAGTAGCTGTTGAAGAATTATGAACGCATTCACTTTAACACGTAGCGAGGTGAAGTTACCCAGAAAACAGCCACTGGAGCGGATGGAGCACAAGGATCACGAGCCTCTGGCCCCAGTTGCCAGGGGGAGCAGGGTCTGACACTTTCCTACTTGCCATTTTCTTTGCCATTTTTTTTTTTCATATTTCCTTCCAACAGAGATAATGTGACGAAAAGAACCAGGGAGCTCTATTACTGCAGCAAGGCAAGAACACAAGGACCTTGAATCCCTAGGACAAGCCCTGAGCTCGGAAAGGCCGGGACCTGCCGTCCACCAGGCCCCATCTCAGGAAGAGAAGCCGCTCTCTGAAGGAACATGAGCCAGGCTTGTCCTCTGCTGGCCCCTTGGATTTTATCTCCTGTCACAGGATCAAGTGGTCCTTTCAAAATCTGTGAGAGGTGAAATATTGTGGCCCCATAAGAGCAGACAAGAGTAATGACACTCCCCGCTTCGCTGTCTTCCTGGCGAGATAGGCTGGATAAAGCAGGGAAAAAAAATCATCTCATTTGTAAAATGCTTCTTATCAAAATTAATTCTGAGGACTGAGCTAGTGCAGGTAGAAAGTATTTGTCTCTGCTGATTTGTTGGGTTGGTGACATTGCCTCATTCTCTTTGAAGCTGGCTTTAGGTATTAACAACCTCAACTGTCAGCCTGCTATCTTTCCAGGACTCTAATGCAGCTACTGACTCAGAAAAGAAAATATCCTGATTATGTAGTTGCCATTAGCTTCTATTAAGAGTCCCAGCCAGAAGGAACAAAGACTGAGAATTAAAGGAACGATAATATTAGGTTTTCCTTTGTGATTTTTGACTTATAAGCACTAGGATTTTCATGAGAATGTTCAAGGGCATGGGAGAGCAACCTGTATTTTTTTTTCTGGCCTGCTTAATGCTATATCTAGCTATAATGTGAATTTTGTGAAAATGTTATGAAAGTTGGTGTTACAGAATCAGCCTTCTTCAGGATATTTGTAAAATGCAATGAGATCCCTTTATAGACTGGTTACCAAGCATGCTCGTGGATACCACTGCACAGAAACCGGCATGTGGATCAGGACCCTGCGGTGTCAAGGACTGAACAACCACCAGTCACCAGCCTGCCACCCAGAAGCCAAGCTGCATTCGCCCTGTACGTCGTCGTGCTGAAGCATATATTTAATATACACAGAACTGAATATTTGGAACTACACAGGAAAAATAAGATAGATGAAGTTAGAAAAAATAGAGAAAGAAGCTGAGACCACAAAGTCCTGGTTAGGAGACTATGAAGGACTGCATGAAAGACTTTTTAGACAAGCGGCCTTCTGGAAAGGTGCTTGGCTCTTGATGCAGCCACGACATAAATCTCTGCACAGTCCTCTTCAATAACCAGGTCAAATAGAACCTCTGTCCTTTTATTTTCCCTCCCCATGACAAGACCACATAAATTATCCTAACAATAATAATGAGACAACAAATTTCATCTTAAAACTGAGGACAGAAGAAATGAAGAAAAAACATTTACCTGTTGATTGGTTTACATCTATGAAGCCTGTTTCTCCCTCTCCCTTCTCCTTTCAGAGCCACAGGGAGCTCAGGTGCTACCCATTCTGTTCTCCTTCCCCCATAAAAGAAAACTGGTGTTAAATTGAAAGCTCAAGTGTTTCAGTTCTCCAAATCAAATGTTTATTTCAGGATAAGGCCATTTTCAGCCAGGTGTTTAAAGGATTCTATTTCATATCAGAGCAAAACCACACTTCCTGCATCTCAAAAGTTGCCATAAAATACGAATGTTGTCTTGTAAGAAGCTCTCTTACATTTTATATATATACATATAAATACATATGGTGGGAAAAGAAAGATGGCAACACAAAAGGGACTCCTGTCATTCCCAAAGAATCTGCTTTCAATTGCAGACTTTGGAGGACGAAGGGGAGAGGATCCTTGTAGTCAGTGGTGGTTACACTTGGAAGGGACAGAGTGGCACATGCCTCTTCCAAGCAGCTGGTCTCTGCAGTGCAATGCAGGGTGATGCCCCTAACTTTATTAACATTTTTCAGATTTAAAGGTGTGTGATGAGCCCGCACACTCACATTATAAAGATATTTATGTTTCTAACTTAAAAACCATAAGATTCACCTGCTAAATCTCCAAGCCTTTTACAGCACTAGAATTCAGTCCCTCTTAATGAGGACCAGTAATTGTAGATTCAAAGACTGCCCAAACCAGTCAGCAGGAGATAATGTGTAATATGTAACCACAGGAAAAGCGAACTGGAATAGGAAAGACCACCGGCTTTCATAAATCATTTTTTGACAGGAAGGTTATTTATCATGGGAAATAAGCTTAATCAATAATAGAGTGAAACAACCTTAATAAAAAAGGGAATCAAGCTCTGTTCTGCTAGAGCATTATAATTAATGTGGGTAGGGGGAGAGGCAGAAAGAATTGTTATTATCCTGACAAATGGATTCTGGATTGTTTCAAATTCATTTCATCGGGATTGTTTCAATTCAAGTTCGTTTACATCTTTTACAGCTTTGAACGAGGAAGACCCAGGAATCACATTTTGTTTTCTAAGACGTAGTGAGAACTTTGGCAGGAGGTGACCAGTTAAGGAAGAATTATTCCTCTGACCTGGAGGAGATAACAGCAAGTTCACTGAGGATTTTGCCATAAGTTTATGTGGAGGACACCCAGTTACAGGGCTTCTAGAAACACATTCTTAGGGAGAAATAAAGTGAGTAAAGACACGGATGTGAAAATGGGAAAGGAAAAACAAACAATAAACATTCTGGTGTTGTATTTTAGTTAACAAATACGTATTTCATGACAACCACTTTATGCTAAACCATAAAGAGAGTTCTCTGCAATGTGAGTTTTTGCTTACTTAAATCATGACTTTTTATATTTGTCCATTCCTTACCGGTCGTTAATAAGAATAACACACAACATTGCTGAATATACCGAACAGACTGGGATTTTCCAGCACAGTCTCAAATTTCAGCTCCCTTGATTAAAAGTCACCTTCCTCCTATTTCCCCATCTGCAGGTGGGAATTTGAGGATTTCTGCTAAGACGCTAGAAAACCTCTGAGCATGGGGCAGTGAAGAAGCTGCAGCCAGCGAGAAAGAGGGGGACCCAGTGCCACCCTGGGGAGCACAAGGCAGCAGTGCCGTGCCCTGCCAGGCCCTCCTCTTGCAAAACAAGGGGAAACGCTTGTATTTGCTGCCTTCATTTAAAATCCAACACAGTGCTACACTGTGCAGCCCTGGATGCTGCCTCTCTTTTGCCTGGAAAGCAACTTACTTTACAAATGGCACCTCTGAGGAGCAGGCTCCTCGAGGAGAGGCCAATCTCTCAGAGAAAAAGACAGTTTGATTCTCAAAGCAGCAAGTGCTCCCAAGGGCTGCGGCAGGAGCTCTGCAGCGCACGCACCAGCGCTACTTGTCACTGCCACCAGCCACACACACTCAGAGTCAGCTTATTTTCAGTAGGGACGTGCAAGTGTCCTGCCACTGAAATTCTGTATGATTTAATTCCAAACTATCACGCTTAATTCATACTGAACGTTGTTTTTAAAAGGCAGTTGTGGGTCAGAAATGAATGGCATCGAGCCACCTTACAAGCAGCATCTCTAGCTAAGAGCTCTGCATTTCAGGCTATTTCTCCCGAGCCTCTCCTCTCCAGAAGACTCTTTATTGCTGCCCCCAACATCTTTCTGAGCTCTGCTCAGTATTCAGCTGAGGACTCGCACCCAATCGACAGACAAGCCACAGGTCAGAGAAGGCAGAGTGGCAAAATAATTCTTATCCAGGAGATCATTTGAAAGCCTCCTAAAGTGCTCCTGGACAATTTGTGATGGGGGGAGGAGACTATTAGATATCTTACCTGTTACAAATTATTCAGCACCTCAAAGTTGTGGAAAGCCAATTGGTTTTAGAAAGCATTTGTTGAAAGAAATATTTTTTTTTTTATGTTTTACTGTGAAATTCTTAACTTTTCATATTATCGCAAGATCAAATAAAATGTTTTCAGATAACTTTTTATAAAAACCACAGCAGATATTACTCTCAGCTTTTATTCTGCTTGATCTTTGTATGATTCTACTGGCAGTGCTCCTGTTGACTTCAGAGAAGCAGAATCAGGACCTTTGGTCTCACCAAATCAATTATTTTTCCACTCCAGACTTAGATGAACACACTGTCCTGAAATCTGTGGAGTAACATAGACATAAAGCGGCAGGAAATTAGTATAAATATTAAGTTTTCACAGTGTAGTACCTTAGGCCAAAGTCGTCTTCATGTTCCCTTGGGAATAGATTCAATAACACAATGTATAAAATAACCCCCAGAATTCAGCGTATTCTTATTTCTTCATCCAGCATTGTTAGCTCATCCAGCATTACCTTAGCTCCTCATTTGAAATTAAACACTCAGCATTTCTCCTTTCATATTCTGCTTTTGCACACAACATCTCTGATGTAAAGTTGGGCTCCTGTTAATTTAATTACATGGCAGGATGGAGAACACTGCGTATTATTCCAAGGTTATTGATAGCCAGTTGCAGCACCTACTGGTACCCTCATATATTCCCCCTGGAGAATGTCCCGCTTTAATCATGCATACAGCAGCACTGCAAACGTGCTTTGCACTCTTTCAAAGCATTGTATTCAGATATTTTCCATTCATTTCTTCTAGAAATGAATGAAGTGTGCTTCCTATTGTAAATGTGTGTGAGTCACAGAAATGGAACCCAGTGCTATATTGGTGTGTGCTTTCTTGCAGAAGTCATTACCGCTTGCAAAAGAAGGATCTTTAATCTGCTGGGAAAAGGCATGGCAACAGTGATTGACCACTTCTGTTCCTGGCTTGCTGGCAATAAAACACTTATTCATAATACATGTTTAGTGCTGCAGGTGGCATTGTTACTGTTCAAAGAACCCTACTCAGCATATACTGTGCTCAGCACTTCATCTTCCTGAAAATGAATCTTGAAAACTTCTTGAATTATATATCTCCTCCTGCTTTTCAGTGGATCCATAATTTTCTTCAGAAGATGAATTGCAGACAGCAGCACTGATGAGAATTAAACTAGCAAGGTTCACGTTAAGAACATAGTCAGTAAATCAAAAACTGTAAGTAATGTCTGAGTTTCAAAATCACAGGCTGACTATATCCCGAGATGCTACGATGGAGTCTGGTAATGAAGTCATGAGGTTAAACATCAGCCTGTCGGAGACACCCACATGTAAGAGCAGCATAAACCTGCCCTCCTCCTAAGAGCAATGAAATCGGCCTCAGGACATAAAGGGAGGAGAAGGAAACCTCAGACAATTAATTCTGAAAGGAGGAGACTATCCACATCAAAAACAAGACAGCAATATCGGTCTTCAAATGCTAAAAAACAAAGCCAAGAACTAGAAGAGCTTTATAAGGTTAATACTCCATGTTCTCCAATGTGTTCAGTTGTTGCAGCAACTGAAAGAAAACCTCTTAGATGTAAAAATGATCTTACTAAACAAAGAAATTCTCCAAAAAATATAATCAAACCTCCCATTCCAAAGCCATCTTATTCATCTTTAGGAGCAATCACATTGATCTTGTTTAACTAAAATCATTCACTAGTAACGCACAGATCAGACATCAATTTATCGTGTGAACATTTTACTAATCTAGTCTTCTATTTTCCTGGTGAATGACCCTGCCAAAACCATTTGCATATCAATCCTATCAGCTGTCAATGCCGAGCAGATATGCCGCTCTAGCCGTGGTATCACATCTGCAAGATAATGAAGACCTCCAAAAAAAAGGTAGAAAAGAGGATTCATATCCTTTACACTTCATATTTTTTCCTTAAATTACAAACCTTTTCTTGTGTCCTGAACATCTCTGCTTCTCCCCTAGTAAATAATTTACTGGGGATGATCACATTGGGGGCAAATACTTAGTGTGGTGCGTGAGGATTTAGCTATGTGGCTATGTTATATTTAATGGGAGTCGTGTGGCTAAATCTCTGTGCACACACGGACTCTTTACCCCTCTGCAGAGCTTTTGGCTTTCAGGCGTGTCAAGCTCTAGTAAACTGATGGGCTCTAGTCTCATCTCAGTGCACCCACATCCCCGCGGATGGGATTTATGTGCAGAAACCTACTGTGGCAAGATAAGACAGAATTCTTAGTTTATGGAGGCAACCGTGTTAAATGGTGAAATGCCTAATATTGGGAAACTCGCAGCTCTGTACAGGAAGCACTTTTGCTCTTTGGAAATCAGATCTTTGAATTGGCACGTGAATTTAGTGCTTGTGGAAAGGCACGGGATGCGGCTCATGACAGAGCAGGTCCAGCACAAATGGAAGGATCGTTACTGCCTTCCACACCGTTCACCAAAACGTCTCGGCCTTGACCAGGAAAAAAAGGCTGATCCAAAATCGCTGCCAAATAAATCTCTACATCATTACCGACGTTTCCCAGGGCAATGGTGAATTCTGTGCTATGTCGCCTCAGAGCTAAGTCGGGTCTAGTAACTTTCTACCAGTCTGGCACACACTTCAAAAACAAAGAATTTAGCAGCCCGGAGGCTCGGTGGATAAATCTACACGGCTCCTCTAAGCAAATGTGGCTGCACCGATTCACCCCACTGAGGGCCTGGACCCTTGAAGCACAAATACTACAGAAAGTTTCACTTGATAGTATAAAATGTATTAGTGCTTTACCACACCACATTCATGCAGACAGATGCATGAACTGGCATTACTTTTCTGGTAATAGACATCAGGTAGGAATAGGGTTTTTTTCACTCTATCGTTTTTCACTCTAACATTTAAAATCTGCTTTTTTCCAATGCCTCTACGTTCTCCACCACAGCAACAGCTGAACTTCCGAAAATGCCATCAAAATCCCCCCTGCATCCTGCCATCCAGCAGCGATGCCCCAAGTGCACCATTCCCTTTGAAAATGGCCTTTTCCCTGCTGCTCCCTTCCTCATGTAAGGCTGGGAACTGAACCACCGCTCCCGTGACTGTAGATGGCAAATTTAAAATGCCCTTAATTGGATGCTGAAAAAACTAAGCGTGCCGCACAATGGCTGAGACACAAGACTTATGGTTGTTTACTGTAACACCAAGACAGTCCCATTAACAAGAATGATGGGAAGCTGCATCCCAGCATTATTCTTAGCAAAGGACTTGACAAATATGTTTTGTAAATGAAGGAGCTACAACAGAGAAAACATATAATACACTTTTCCCCCTTTTTTTCCCAGTGAAATGGTTGCATGTTTAATGCTTTATACATTATTCAAGGCTCCATTTTCCAGGGTTCATCAATACTCTAGTCCACAGCAGCTAGAAGCTTGTAACAACTGACAAATGTAGACAAAACATGCTGCTTAACCCAAGAACAGTGGGTCAGAGAACAAACAGGAAAATTTATTGTCTTCACTATATTACTGTTGGAATGCAGAAGTAAATGAATACCATACGTTATAGCTTATCACGTACAGTATGAGTGTATCATGAACAGCCCAGCATGTCCTACTTAAATAATACTGATGGATAACACGCGGGCAGCTTTTGTTCATCGCTGGGGTTTTGTCTTGTCTACACGTTGTTTGCACTTACCTGGGGCGAGGGGAAGAGACAAAAGGACAGCACGGGGCACACGAGGGGCTCTCGCCATCCCCCTTCCGCGCATCTCCGGCATGAATCGAGGCCGTGCCTACCGCTGGAGTTATTGCAAGGAAATAAAAAAGGCATCTTAGGATAAAAAGTGGATCTCATGATGTATTTTTAGGCTAGATGCTATGTTATTTCCTAGTTGTACTTGTAAGCAGCCTCGCAGAGGACAAAGGGGGGAAAAAAAAGGGGGAGAGAGGTAGGAATAGCAACCGCGGTTTTATTGCCTCTGCCTGCTGCAGAGCTGTATGGAGATTAGCAATAATTTTTATATTCAGCACAGTCCCTCTGAAGGTGACTCGGGAACCGGTGTGAAGTGGCATTCTAGCAGAGCAGGAGCAGCCCCAGCCCCGCGGTGCTGCCTCTGCTTCTGTCGGTGTGTTCCGTGCCCAGACCTCGAGCCTTTGCAAAGGAGCTGGCGCCGCTTCAGCAACTTGAGCGGGACTTGCCCGCGGCCAGTGCTTGGAGCTGGGCTCGCCCCGGAGCCCGTCCCACGGTCATCCCACCCTTCCAGGCTTTAGGCTGGTGCTCTGTGAATGGCAAAGAGGTTGCAAAGGGCAACTGCCTTCGTGGGACTGGAATTCAGAGCTATTTCACATGGGCCCTGCAATGGAGTGCCACAAAACTGGCAAATAGGTGAAAATCAAGCCCCAAAGACAAGCCCCCAAAGGAAATGAACAGCGTGCTTGTCCTTTTTTTTATTATTATTATTATTAGGCTTTCTGCTATTCAATAGAAAACAGTATGAGAGATAATAATTTTCCCCCAATAACTGAAGGCATGTATGATTGAAGGGTCAAATTTATTATTTTTGGTAATTTAATTAAGGCACAAATGTTAACTGTAGGAATTAATTTGGTCTGACATCTTTAAAAGTAGTCTGGTTTTTTTTTTAAACCAACAGAAAGAAGATATTCCCACCCCATCATGAATTAAAGAGTGCTTGTCGACTCACAGAAGTGTGTTATTTTAATTAAGATTTTGCAGCCACCAGTTATTAATTTAAATCTGACCTATACCTCAGTAAGGAAATCTAAACTAACAAGTCAGGTTTGAATAGATCTGAGCTCTTACACAAATCACAGTGACTTTAATAAAGTAGCTCAATATTCCATCTGTATTTAACCTACCGTGATTTGGGGATGTCCAGCAAGCCTCCAACGCAAAGGATTTCAAAAGCGAACTCAGAAAGGAATGAAGATAGGATGGAAGTTCAAAACGGCACCCAGGTCTCCAATTCTCAGTGGCCCAAATGTTGAATTAGTTAAAACAGGAATTTTTGGGACAATTCCCTGGATAAACCAGCTGTGAGACTTCCCTTTGCCAACGTTAGGGAGCCAGAACATGTGGATCCTCTGTGAGGAAGCAATGTTCGGATGATAAAAAGAAAGGGAAGAACCTAACAGAATTATTTCTATACATACATAGATTACTTTGCTGGAGAAAGGGGGAAAAAAAAAAAAAAAAAAAAAAAGACCATTTACGTGGGAAAATCACCCGAGCCCAACACAGTTGGGCTCTGCTCGACAACATCACGTGGCAATTCTTTTAACAGAAAAACTCACATCTGCTGTAGCCTCATATCGAGAACTACCAAAGCCCTCTGTCCGCCTTAGGCCATGACTTGTTTTGAGCACTCTTGCTCAGCAACTAGGCTGCCCAGCCTGCACCACCCATGGGCTTTTGTGGAAGAAACCAAATGTGAATCCCCTGATGGCAGCGAGAGACCTAAGAGGGCTGCACACACACATCCTCATCACCCATTACACAACCATCATTTTTCCCCGTGATTGCAGACAAGATGTCTCAGGAAATCTCATTATTCACCATCTCACCTAGCAATAAGAGCAAAGCAGCAACTTTGAAATAAGCCAGTATCAAGATGATTGAAAGAACTGGCAAGCTCGACCAGGGCCCAGGCTCATTCCCTTCCGTCCTTGGCGACACTCTGGTGCTACCTCCAGCCTCTGCAATGTCAGTTGCCTCCTGCTCTGAAACTGCTGCTGTGAAGTAACCTTGAACTGTGGTTGTCAGTGCATTGGGAAAATTACTAGGTCTTCTCTAGAGTCTTTTACCCTACATGATTTAACGATTTTGGTTCATTGTCTGGCTTCATTTATAGCATCAAGTTCAAAACAGAGGATATTAGTGAGAAAAAGCATGTTAAGAGTATCACTTTATATAATAATCTGGTTATTAACATCATTGCCAATCAGAAAACTACTGCACAAGGTTAAACACACTCAATTACAGAATTTAGAGAATCAGAAATACCTGCAACACATGCCCTTCCAAAAAGGAAAGCACCAGAAGTTTTGCTTTACTCAAGTTCCTTTCTAAAAGAAAGTTATCTGGAAAAGCACTGCACTCTATTCTAAATGGCATTTGTGATAGGCAAGAGCCACTGCTTTGTCCACGAGATATTCAAACCGGAAACAGAGCAAATCCTTTCACTGTATCACACAAGGTTGGATGAAGGAAATCTCAAAGAATTTTATTAAAAAGAATCACTCTCTGGCTAAGAAGGAAAGGGAAAAACAGAATAGATACTTCCCTGCCATGATGAAAGCTTTTGCCAAGCTCCTATAGAACTGCAACCTTTTATTTAGCAAGGGCTAAAGTCAGGCAACAGATATTGGGGAAAAATAGTCCTTAAAAACAAACTGTTTGTTGGCTGAAAAAGACAGCAGGATTCCGAAGTCAATTCTGTAGAGATACTTAAGAAAAAGCTTACTTTATATTAATTGCTATATCAGTCTCCTAATTTAAAATAAAGCTATTTATCTTTTTCTGTTCTTTCTAGCACGTTTACTATGATCTAAATTTGAGATGGTTCAAAAGTGGGAGGAAAAAAACAGTTGTCTGGAAGTTATGACAGTTTCAGTTTTGTACTACACATAAGTAGTGTTTTACTTTACTGTTATTTATTAACGCACTTTACTGTTGCTTATGAATCTATTCCTTACCAAAATACTTACTTCTGCCACGGAAGAAAAACAGTAAGAGTTGTCATAAAACTCTGCCATATCAACAACTTAGTGCTTTTAAATCTACCTAGTCCAAGCTCTAAGTTAAAGAGATGCTGTGAAGAAAGTCTAAAGCTTTAACCTTGGCTTCAAAGAATACTCTGCCAAGGTAACAACTGGGATCTATGTTAATTTCCCCACACAGACAGGTATATACATGCACATACGTGTATGTATGTATGCAACATATAATAAATGCATAAACATAAGTATCACTTATTGTTTAAAAAAAAAAACAGTAGAGCTTCTCTACATGTTTTCTCCAGAAAGTCTCCAGAAATCCCCCAGAAGGCACGATTTGCTTTTGCTTCCTCAAAGGCAAGAAATCTGTGAACTGCCTAATGCTCTCCCAATCCTTCAAACACGCTCCCACCTCCCTGCAATTTGCTTCCTCATATTTTGGAAATCTGAACTCTTAACCAAGTCTTCAGGTACCCAAGGCCTGGATCCCACAAAGACGTAACATAACCTACGTTTTAACCTGAATGAGCTGGTGTACACGCCGCCGTTAAGCCCAACAGGCAGGGCACTGCCATGGCAGCTGGAGGCAACTCTGGTGAGCTGCCCTTGGCTCATCTTCACGTTCAGAAGAAGAGGGGAGGGTGGCATACAACAGCATTTTGTTTTTCAGAAAAAGACACACATTCTCTTGTGTTTTCAAATCTGATAAAAGAAACCTTCAGAAGGCCAGATTCCCCGAGTTCACCTCTCCAGACGGCGCTGGTTCCTCTGGCCCCATCGCGGCCCATATTGCGTGTCAAGCCCAAGGTCCTTGGCTGCCTTCCGTCCTTCCACGAGGCTCAGGGATGTCAATCGGAGACGGGCAGTGGATCCGTGGCACTATACAGCACTCTCTGAACAAAGTCTGCAGGGCAAAAAATACTCGTTAGCCCTTTGGTTATGAAACTTTGCTAGTCTGATACCTGAAACTAATTTTTCTGAAACCTAATCATGTCTTTCACGCTGCTCTAGATGACATGTTATGCAGTGACAGAAATAAATACACCTCACATTGTTGCCTGCATATTCAAGGGAACGCGGTTCTTTGGCTGTACATACACGCTGGTTGGCATTAAGTGAGTAAATCTTAAGGGTACTTTAGGGATCAGACGCCAACCGACTGCTCCGGTCCTGAGGCGGGCACAGGATTCAGCCACGCCGGGGCAAACCAAGAGGTAACTTTATACAAATCTGCATTGCACATTTTGGAATTGCTCTGAGCCACTGTTCCTGGAATTATTCAGTACAAAAGAGTTTGGATCAAATAGTGAGAGATCTCATCAGAACAAAGGGAAGCTTAAGTTGGGGGGGGGGGCGTTATTTAAAAAACCAACCAAAAAAGATTATTGGTTTAATATTTT
>JAVCKT010006281.1:0-17501 GCA_032273925.1 Rhynchotus rufescens | reverse complement strand
GACATGCAAGACAATCCTAGAAAAAAAAGCAAATGTTTCCCCAAGCTAGAAAAATATAGAAACAATATCCATTGGAAAATAATTGTAACAGATACAGAACTTCTGTTTTATGTCACAGATAAAGTGAAACACAAGAAAGCTGTATTTAGTATAAAAATAGGTATATAAGCTCATCATTAAGAAAACCAACCAAAAAGAAGCTCATGAACCTATCAAAATCCTTTTATCTCTAATTATTGTGGAAGGAATGAAAGACCTGGAAAATATCACTGGCATGAGCTCTGCAACATGTCTCTTATGTCAAAACAGTTCAAACTGCTTCAGAGAAAGTCTGCTCAGACACCAGGCAGAGCAGATCCTACCACTAGAGAGGAGACATTATTGTGGTGGGCTGAGCAGAAGAGTTTGACTCATGCCATATTCACAGAAAGCTGAAGAAAACAGATTTTAAGATTTCAGTGTTTTGATGAAAATGTTCCAGTTTTGACAACATCATTCAACCTCTCAAAACATTTCATTTCAGCCTTTTTTTGTTTCCACAAAGTCTGTTTCATTTTCATTAAGAGTCGCTACCATTGCTTGCAAATGCACAAAGATGTCCACAAAGACTTGAGAGGACCTTCACAAGTGTCTGTTTCCAACTGATTCTCTTCCAGAGCAGCTGATTGAAGCTTAATTCACCTCTCAGTGAATTCACTGGCCCTTGAACCCTGGCTATGGCAGAAAACCCAACTCCCCGCGGCTTCCTCTTCTCCAAATTCCATTTATTTTAGAGCGCTCTAGTCCTTCTGGCCTAAACACAACTTCCACTGTTCCGTTTCTGTCAGAGCCATTTGTTGCATTTATTCATATCCAAAACAGCTACAAGCCAGACAGCTGAAAGTGGAAGAAAGTTATTTTTTAGAGAGCCCATACAATTCCCTGCAAGATTGTTTAGAAATCCAGAGGCAGTCAGGAATAGAAACAAAACTCCTACGTCTTAGGCCAGTTGTTCAAGTAGATCAAATCTGCTTCTTTTGAATGAGATCAGGAACTACTCTGAAGCTAAAAATCAACGCCCAGTTGGCAGCACTGCTGTGAGACTGCGTTTCACACTCGTTCGCAGACATCATCCTATCAGCTACCTAACACCAGACAGTCCCAATGCAGATTTCTTCTCTTCAGCAGGATATGTAAACAAATGCAAGACTGCAGCTGTATAAAGTCCTGCTTAGGTAAACACACTAAAGGTAAATATATTTTTCTGTGCTTTGCTAAATTAGGCCCATATTTTTTTCTATATTAGGCCCATTTTTTTGTGTGTGATTTAGAAGAAGAAGGCAGCAGCGTAAGCCAGGTACTGCATACCGATTTCTGATGTCATCTTTCCCAGATTGTCTCCTTAATATTCTTAAAACATTCTTAACATTCTTAAAACATTCTCCTTTTATGTAGCTTGTGCTTGCTAGTCTGTGCTTGCACCTCAGTGCACCTTCATAGCAAGTACATAGACATCAGGAACATCTGAAGTGAAGCTTGGTCTTGTGAAGCTTGTGTCTTCGTTGGCAACTTCTTTCTCCCTTGCCATCTACCCTATGGCCTTCACTGGGGCAGTTCACTAGGTTATTGCACAAGGAGCAGGTTGAACTGGCAGGGTCCTCAGCGCAGACATCTCTCCTCCTCTAGACCACTAGCACGCGATGAATTTGCTATACAATAAACACCAGGAGAAATTGCTTTCTGGTTGCTTTCGAGAACAGAAAAATCCATACTTTTTGAAAATGAATTGAGCAGAACGTTAACTAAAAATATGGTTAGCAACTCTGGCTATTTTGAATACAAGCCAATTACAAGCAGGTATTTGGTTTAGCAATGTAATTATAGCAATGCAGCAGTATCCAGTTCCTAGCAGCTCACCGATAATTACAGAGACAAGAGACTTTAATGGCCATGATGGAGCCATTAAGGGCTACAGGCAGCATTTGGCACAATAAAAAGTCCATCAGTGTAGACTAGCTTGATGGATCTAAAATATCTCTGAGCGAGTTACTGCAGTGAACGCTGCATTTAAAGAAAAATATGAATACCTAGTTATACCAAAGTGACTTTTTTTTTCTACTTAGCATCTCTGTCTATTTTTATATATACTTACTGGGTATTTTTTTTCCTTCCACTACTTCCAACTGAGTTGTTGTCATAACACTAACGTAGATATAAAATTCTAATCTCTAAATACATATAGTATTTGTGTGGGAGATATGCCAAAATGCTTCACAAGGTGATTGAGACGAGACTAAGTGACTTGGAGTTTTCAGAATGATTACAGCACTCCAAAACAAGGGCATCTCCCCCTTTCCTAACAAAACCTGCACTGATATTCTTTTGCAATCTCACTTGGCAGAATTTTATGCAAATAGTATTGAGAGTGCATTGAGGTGCTAAGAACAGTATTGCTGCACTAAATTAAATAGCTCTAATACATACCTAAAGCATTTGCAGAAAATGATTAAGATAGGGAAAGAGAAAGGAAGGATGGCAATAACTGTTCTTGAAAAAATATCCATTGCATTTCACACACTACATGCACAACAGTGTTACTGCAGCACACCCATTTCTTTCTGACACTAGCTCGTAGCAGAATTTGCTCAAACAGATTTATTCTCTGCAATAGGAATTGCATTGTAACTGAACTTCTCTTCCCATATGATATTTCTTTGAAGATTATAAATCGGGTCACTGTTTTAAGCATCTGCGTATAATGAGCACCCAAAGACATTCTTCAAATCTTGTCCTGTTAATGCATTTCTGTTCCCCGATAATCTAATCCCAGTGATACACTGGTGTTAGTTCTGGCCTCCTTCTCTTCTCCTGTTCTTCAGTACTTTATTACTTGTGTTTCAAAAAGGCCAATTCAAAGCACCAGGTAAAGCCATGATCTAATCTGCCAGCCTTTCTCTTATGAAACAAGAAGATGCCAGTAGGGGACACTAGGGCAGCACTACTGCTGAAATCGTCTTAGAGGAGGAAAAGACGGATGTTACCACAACCTGATAATCAATAGCAGCAGGAAAGGCAAGTAGTGGAAAGAATCCCCAAGTCCACATGTCAGCCTGTTTGAGCTGAAGCAGCCAACGTAGCGAGCTAGTCACCAATCTGCTCGCCCAGATGTGGAGCAGATGGTGTTGGGGCTCTTCCAAATAGCATTATTTCCTCTGGTCATATTAAGTTAACTCTCTGGATTCTTTTTTCCTCCTGTTATATTAGCAAATATAGGTTTCACAGACTCATTCATCAATCGTACTGCTGAACGCACAGCACATGGGCAGGTCACTGGCAATCAGAGAAACTCAAACTACCAGGACAGAGATTACAAATATACATTCAACATTATTAATGAAATCCTCTTGCTTCACTTGCAGCTTTTGAAGCAAAGAACTTTAATGCCTTATCCATAAATGCTCACTTTACAAACATAAAATTGGTCATGGTGCTATTTCATGCCTTATTTCTTTCTAGAAATACTATCAACCACACTTTCTGGGGGAATAGTCATCTCTAAACTGAAGTTGCACTTCTTTATCACAAAAAATGTAGACTATATCATAGAAATCAGTGAGATTTCAGGAGCATCTTAATAATTAATGATTTTAACTGCCTTTTAAATAATAAAATCAAAATATGCGTAATAGCAACTTTTCAATTTTTCCAACTTGGTATTTAAATTGATTTAGCAATTAAATTTAAATCTATAAATTTATAAAATAAAAGATCCCTTTTAGTAAAACAAAGCCCTATACTTAATTTTTATATATCAAAAATAAGTAGTACACATATCTTCTCAATCTTCATGTAGTGTAAAACTTGAAGCTTTACAAGCTTGAAGTGTTGCTTTACATCAGCAGAAAGAATTTTTTTTTCCTTTAATATGCAACCACTGACTTATTATAAGTAGATGGCTTTAGGAAATTAGCCATGGAGTGGAGATTCTAAGTGGTAATCTGTACCATCTGCATATCTTCATACTACTCTTTGATTATTTTTTGTAAGCTTAGATTTTTCAGTTCTATATAACAGACTAAGAGGTTTCTTTTAACAATGAATAATAGAATAATATTTTCTTTTCTTACAGAGACTGAAGAGAATTGTTGGCCTTTATTATGTTCTGAAAACAGAAAGAAATACGATACAAAGAAAACACTGATAAAATGAACTTGGCTGGATCTGCAGAGATGGGATCTGAGCAACCCTGCTACACGTGAGTGCTGCCTGAGCACACGGTTCAGTGCTCAATAGGGCTCCAAAACTAACAATAGGTGTAAGAGAAATTAATGAGGTGCCGAAAAGCAGGGAGAGAGACAGTGATGGGCGGCTGAAAGCAATTGCCCATGAAGATGTGGAGGCAACTTTTCAAAACAAGTTGGAGCCAGTATTTTAGTGCTCAAGCCATATAGTTCACACCAGATTTTCAAAGAATAATCACCGAAAGGAGGGCTCAGCTGCTGGCAGGCAGCCCTAGGGTCCAGCCACCACTGTGATGGCTTAAACCTGGTTCTCTCGTGGCATTAACACCATCCAGATGATAGGTTTGAAATAGGATGTACTTAGTGACCCCACCAAAGCAACTCATACCTGCCCCACTAAAGCAACTCATACCTATCCTTTTTTTTTTTTTTTTTTTTGATCCTTGTAAAGAATAGTATTTTATGACAAACTAAGGTTTGACAAACTAAGCCAGATAACAGCTACAGGTTCCAGGCTAACACCCACAGTTTATATATAATAAAGGCATATCAAGTTGAGCTTGTTATTTACAAGGAAAAAAAACCTCCACCCTCATGCTCTAGTCGAGCAAGCAACAGTTAAATAACTATAACAAGAATAGGAAATAGGTGGTCTGGCATATAAGATTAGTTGTTTATGACAGTTTGAATAACTTCTGGTAAATAACACTAAACCTTAGTTGATATTATTATCAGCCTTGCCATCCCTGGCAGTCACATATCTAGCTCTGTAAATTGTGCCATACCCTAGATTCTCAGGAATTCAAATATAAGCAGCTGACATTGAGTTAGATTTCATGTATGAAGATCTCACTGCAGACCAGAGAGACATTCTGTTCTTTTAGGGAAGCTCTACTGCCTCTAGAAGATGAGCACAAGATAGTGTTTTTTTAAAAAATCTCTCTTCTCAGATACACAAGTCATGTACCTGAAGGGCTAGATCAATAAAATCCTGTTGTTTCAGCTGCCAGTATCCCTTGGCACTCTCTTCTCAGGCTCCTTACAGAAGTTAAACACACAGAGCTCATTGCTAATCAACTCTGTGTTACGTGGAAGGCAGCAGTGGTCATTCCTCAAGCCCAGTACTGGCTTTTCTGTCCATTCCTAAATGCCCCTCCTTTATTGCAAAGCTCTGTACTGTTCTGCACTGTCTATCTTTACTCATCATAACGATTCATTAGACAATTTCAGAATAAATCTTTAAATCTGGAGTACATTATCCACCTTTTCATAGAAAGGACGATAGTGGCTGTATCTTTTTTTTTCACCATATGTATAGCCAAGTGCCTGCAACAAATGAAAAAGAGCTTCCAGAGGGCTTTTGAATTCTTTCCTATATTGCAGTTTGCTATCTTCTGTCCCTTCAACTCTCAAGTTTGAAAACTACATTTGGGGATTCACAGGCGATAACTAAAATGTAAGTTCCTTGTCTAGTGTGATTCCACACATCAGTATTTATCCCTGGTTCAGCAAACACCCCTTCTGCCTGTCTGGCACAAAACTGTGAACATGCCGTGCGTCCCGGTACGCACCTTCACCATTCATCGCAGGAGAAGCATCCTGAACAACTGTCACTGATCCATTTGTCATATTGGCAGGAGATTCAGATAGGGCCTGAAATATCAAACAATATAGTGCTTAGCACTGCGTGCAGCACTTTCAAAGCACATAAGGGGCTTTGAAAACCACTAGCAGTGCTGTGCGTGGTCAGGAGAGATGAGAGCAGGCAGGTTTACCTGGTAGCTCTTGACTGTGCAGGTAGTGTCTTCTTCAACTTCTTGTGGGACACTCACTGTGTTCCCCATCCTGGCTGCAGGGAAGAAGAAAAAAAACATTCTTTCTCATTAATATGAACTTCCTGCCTAATTCAAATTAGGAGGTAGCAAATGATGACTGGCTGTTTTCTAATTCTTATTTCTAATAAGAATTTCTAGTTTCTTATTTCTAATAAGCTCCACCTGCTTTCCCCACAGGACCCTGATCAGCAGTCAAGGGCAAACACGCAGGGCTCCTCGCTGCAGGCTGAACGTGGCACAGAATAACAAACCCTCGTAGCTATTGAGGAAAACTGGATGTGATCACATCTGTATCATTAGATAGTAGATAGTAAAGGTACATAGAGTTAGCAGCCACAAGTACTATGCAGGATAAAGTCAAAACAAAACAAAGAGACAAAAAGTGAATTGCAACAATTTTTTGAAGGGGCTGTTATATTTTTTTTCTGTGTTTTCTGATAAAAGAAGAGAGAAAGGAGGTAATATGTAAGGAAATTATGCACCAAAACTCTGAAAATTAAGCCCTGTATATTAGGTGACTGTGTTTAATAAATCCTTGAGGAGACAAGCTCTCCTAGCCTGTGGTTTGGGAATACTTGGCCTGCCATTGTGCCTTTGGACGGCAAATTCTTTGGGCCAAACACACTCCCAATATAGTAGCAACGTGGCTGAAGGGCAGCCCTGGCCAAGAGGAAGGTTCCTGTTGACTTTGGCTCCGGATCTGTGTGTGCTGTTCAAGCTAAACAAACAAACAATAAGGAGAGATTATTCCAAGCCACACCTTGGAAGAGGAAGGTCTCCAAAGGGAGGAACTGCAGCCAGCTCCAGGCCTAGCACTTACATTGTGAAATCTCCTTAGCAGGTATGGTGGTCACCGCAAGCAGTCCAGCTTATTATCTCTCTGGTTTAAGTTGGCATGAATTAGTGAACCAGCAGAGGTACAGAAGAGAACAACTTCTTTTTGTCCATTTTAATTAGACAGTCATTGACTATTGGAGAAAAGGAGGAAAAGAGCAGTTTTGCTAAACTCCACTCAGTAGAATCTGAATGTGGGAACTGAGAGCACCATCTCCTTCCAGCCAACATCCCCAGGTATCTGCTTCTCGTTCCTGTTTGCAGAGTTCAAGCTGGTTGTGTCTTTCTGCTAACCCCTCTCCACAAACCTTTGCTCTGCAGCAATAGTGCAGACCTGGTTTCTATTTTCTGCTGCATCCGAAGTGAGGGGAAATCCAAGCCGGGTCTCTCTTCCAGGCTTCGTTATTGTTCTTTGCTAGCGCTGGCCTGGACGCTGAAGGGCCCCCCAGATCCTGAAACATGAACTGTCGTCACGCGCCACCGAGAGCCGCTCAGCGGCCGCAGACAGGGCCCCGATTTCAGAATGCAGAGCTCTTGCAGAGCGATTTTATCTTCTCAGCTGATATTTCCACCATAAATCAGAAGTTCTGATTTATGGTGGAAAACAGCCAGCATTTCCCCGTGGATGTACAAAGGCCCCTTGTCCTTGCTGTGCAATTCTGTTACCTAGCAACATTAAGTATTATCCTATCGGAAGAGACAAAAACAAGATTCAAATCCTCCTGCTTAGTCGCGATGGTAATTTTAGTATCTAGTTGAATCTGGAGGATTTATTTTTGTTTTCCATTCACAAGACCTCCTGCTTTATGCCCGGAGACAGCTTAAGCAGGGATGGAATATTTGCAGGTTATGTGCTTCCTTTTTCTCATACACTGTAACAGGGATGAGAGGCAGAGTTCCCATTTATTTTATTTCTACAATGATTTGTAGCCTAATTCTCAATTACTCCAGTTTCCTGGTGATGTAACTCCACCGATGTCAAGTAAGTTATTTTTAATACTTATATAGCAGAGCTTGCAAGCTCTGATCTCTGGCGTATTTTACTCTGGGTGAGATTAGCCATTTTCCAGCATCAAGTTTATAATTGTAATTGAAATAAAACACACATAGTGGTTGTGTGCAATTTCGACAGATTTTCACTCACCAGAACCCTGTCTCTCACAGAAATCTGGCAGAGGTAAAGCAGATTTGAAGGCTGTTTTGGCAAAAAGGCTGCAATTGTTACATAACCATCTCAGACTATGTGCCCAGAGTGCCAGGCACGTTATTCCATCAGACACATTAGTGAGGTCTCCTCAGGCATTTTTCCCTCTTGTAACAGTAATTAATTAATTATTGTGTATTGCAGCTGCCCATTTTAACATGCTCAGGGGAAAGTGGCCACATTAAGAAAGGGAAGAAGTCAGTTGCTGTTACTGGGTACAGTCAATGGCCCAGACTGTCTAATAAAATAAGGCAGATGTTTAAGCATGTGTGTTTCTGCCTTATTTTAAAGAAAAAAATGAAAGGTCACTGCCACCTATAGACAAAACTGAGTATCAGCAAACATGATAACACAGAAAGTGGTATCAAATTCTTTGAATTTCAGTTACACACACAAACAGCTGTTCATTTCTACCAATACATTTAGAAATTGTTCCTGCAGAGGCTGTTGCATCTGACTGATGTGAATCTAGATTTGCGTATAAGAGTTCTGCTCGTACTGTCATTAAATGAAACAGTTATGTTTTTCCCAAAGTGGTCAGGCCTTTAATTCATAGGGATTAATCCATTTTCCTCTCTATTGGGACACTTTCCCAGGTCTGTAGCAGAAGTTTAGCTTCAATCTAAGGCAATGTCCTTGAAGCTAGTTATTAAATGTGGAGCCAAGAAGGTTTTAGGAAAAATAAGACAGGTTCCCAATGCTAACTCAAGTTATATGTACAATGCTATGGATTTCCTCCTCCTCCTCCTTTGGGGATCCTAACCTTTGCTTAGCAGGACTAGTCCTGCAGCATATTTGCTTTAAAACTGTCTAGTATTTTCCCATACCAGAGACTTAGAAGAAGCTTGGGAGGCCATGAGCATGGTCACTTGATAAGATGCAGCTTGGAAATGGAGCTGAGAGCTGATAAAGCTGTCCCTGGAACTTGTCTTACACTCTACAGCGCCTACAAGGCTCTTGTTTGGCAGCTTTTTTTTTTTTTTCACTAGCACTTTTACAAAGGCCACCATGTCTGGCTGAGCATCTCTCAGGATGTGGCCACCTTCCTGTCTCCCATGGGCAGGAGTCGAACGGAGTCAGTCGCTGTCTGAGACCTCTCTGCAGCCCCGAGTGCTGCACAGTCTCCTAGGTGCTGACTTGGTCTCTTGGACGGATGATTTTGGTGTAGGACAGCTGTTGATAATGGTTATTTATTAATGCTACAGCCACCAGGCTGGAACTGTTCCTGCATCCTGTGTCTGAGAAGCACCAAGTCTCTGTTCTAAGCTGTGAATATGAAGCAGACCTTTAGCCAGGCCAGGGAGGATGCTGGCAATGCTTCTCTTTTATGAGAGGAGGTTTGACAACTTTTGTAGAGACAGAAAAACTCCCAGCAATTGGAAGGGGTAAAGAGATGATCCTGATGCAAGAATATCTTTTGAAACTGAAAAGAAAGTCCTTAAAAATGGAGAAGATGAAGGGTAAATCTGTTCTCATCCTTTGGCTTCCTTTCTAGATACAGATTTTTTTATTAAGTTTCAGGGATATTATCCATGTGGGGGATTCATTTAAGCCAGCTGGAATGCTGTCTAACTGGTTTAAAAGGGAACAGGCACTACCAGCCTCCAGATCAGACACAGCTCTTAAACGGTCCTTTTTCCAGATTATGCTCCACTGCTTCTATTGTAATGAAGGAAAGAAACCAAAAGAAATTGTATTTGGGGGGTTAGTCTCTGTTTGCTTTATGTTACACGAAGCATAGTGTTCCACCAGGCTTCATAAATTTCTTTCCCTCATGCTCAAAAATCATTGGTTTGGTCCTGACAAAGTGGTAAAAATTTTCACAGATTTAAAGCTAAATGAGAAGATTAAAACAAAATCTGTGCTCTGCTTTGTATTCTAGCTGAAGCCAGATGAACTTGCCCTATTATGGTATCGACCAGCCTAGAACATTACAATTGTCTGTGTCACAGTGTCTATTGATATTAAAAAGTACACATGGATTCTATTAATGCCTCTAAAGCTTGCCATATGTTTTACTGAATTGCCAGAAGAGGAAAAAAAAATCAACTTCACTTAGTTCTCTCTGTATCTCATTTTTTTATAGATAGGTGTCCTCTATAAATGCTGAATAAAGCTGTAAATAGCCTGGGATATATGTGAGAAGCAGAGGAGGGACCTAGCATGCAGCAAGGACCATTCAGGGCAACTGCAGGCAAGGACTGGAGTCTGAGCTCCTGGTACCTCCCTGGCCTCCATCCTGCATCCCGCTGCGCAGGTGTCTGCCAGTGGTCCTGCTCTCACTGCTTGTTTTAGAAAGGGTTTGAGAAACCTGCCCTACCCGCCCTCAGGGCAGCTCTGGATTGCTCTCGGGCATCAGATGCATGTGGGAGATGATTCAAACCAGCGCCAAGCGCATCTGAGCGGCATCACTGGCCAAGCAAGTGGAATGGATAGACTTCAGACACCAAGTACAGTGTGGCAGAGAAGGGACGGGAGAAGGAAGGATCGAAATGACTCACTCACAGCAAACAAGAAACACCCAAGAACAGTCTGAATAGCAACTGTGCAGCTAGCTGGGCATTCGGGGCATGCAATATTACAGTCATTAAGGCTTTCCATGTCATTTTTAATACAATTCTTTCAGCCATTCTGTATTGTAGTCAAATGAGAAAGATAAAATAATTCAAACATTCACACTCTGGGCTTTCAGGGAGTGAGCAGTTCTACAGTGTCACAAACGCCAGCAATTGGGCCTGGGTTGGTGGAAGCAACCATCAGAAAGCAGATCTTTATATTCTTCTGACCATTTGCAGAAAAGAGCAGTGCACAGAAATGGGAAACTTAACCGCAAGTACTTTCAAGAGCAAACACAAAATAAACGCTTTTAAAAGCCGACCACCTGGCAGGTGCTCCCAAGATCCAAACTGAAGCATAAGACAGAAATAGCACCACAAGGAAGAATAAAAGCAAGCGCTGAGAAAAGCGAGAGCAAGGGGAGCCGCGGGAGTTACCTGGGGCAGGAGGAGGCGGCAGCCCGCGGCGCTGGCGCTGTTCAGGGAGAGGTGCTGCTGCCGCTCCGGCCCGGCCTGGCAGCGCTCGCCCTTGTGCTGCCGCCGCTAATCAGCCTCTCCGCGCTCACAAACACCGGGCGCAAACACACCGAGGGGTGGAGTGCTCCACCTTCCCAGCCCTTCTCAAAATATTTTCTGTTCCTGAGGCTTCTGGCCACCCAAACCTGTTCAAACGCATATTTGGCTTTCTGGCTTCGGGCAGCCCAACACGGGTGTTCTGGTGCTGGAATTTGCAGCTCTGCGCTCTTAAAAATGTTGTGTGAAAATGGGTGTTTCCCACAACGGCAAAAGAAGTCTCAAAAGTGCATTTGATGACATGGCGGATAATCATAATCCAAGTGGATTTGAATATCCCTCTGAAATGCACCTACTGCCCAAAGGGGTGCATTTTAGTTCTTTTACCACAATTTACTGCTCCGTTACGTGGGTCATTGAGCCCTCATTCAGACTGGGGTGTCTCTGAGGCAGAGGCAGATTTTCTCTTTCAAGTTTCACACCTCCTTATCTAATAAGACTGGGACTCATGGGTTCCCAGAGGCTGTCATAACACAGACAAAAAATCTTTATTTTATAGATTGACAAAGCGATATGAAAGATTTGTGCAAGGTTCAACCAGAGCGATACCCTAAAGCAGCTTCAGGGCTGGCTGCAGCTCCCGCTGCGCGGCCCAGCGCGGCCCTGCTTCCTCCCGCAGCAGCACGGAGCAGCGGGAATGCTGTTCACGCTCTGGTGATGTGAAGATACTAAAAGCACAATGTCAACTTCACCTTAATTATTAATGTAATATCCTGAGGCCAGGGCTTCTCAGAGGTTCTCTTTAGGCTTCCTTTCATCCCAGCACCACGTATGTAGATGGCTTGACTGTCAGCTTCAAGTGTTCAAATATAATATTCAGCTTGTTTCATGTTGTACATCGTCCTCACAGTATGTGCCTCAAGATTCAACTAAATTAGAAGTCGGTTGCAATCCCAAAGATCTTTTTTTTCCCTATTGACTTGCTGATACGATCTTGATGGCCCTTTTATTTCTATGTAACTCTATGTTTTTGAATGTAATTGTGTTACGAACCATGATATACAAAGAGGAACAGATCTATAACAAAGGTGATGTACTCACTGTGAATGAGTGAGTGTCAGATGCTTCAAAGGATGAAGAAACTGTAAATACCTGGACAGCAACAAGAGTCATCTACAGTCTGCGTTACAGAATGGCCAGTCTGGCTGCCAAGCTCGTCGTCCTCTGAACTCTCTTCAGGTTTTCTCTCTCTTCAAGTTTTTTGGCTGTTTTTAGTTTTGGCAGGATGTGACTTTATTTTCTTCTTAGGTTGGTTTCATCATTAAATAATTTTGAAATGAAAGATGTAAGCATTTCATTACAGAAATACTTCATTCCTTTAAAGAAAACATCGCTCACATTCATTATGTTTTTGCAATGTTTTGCTTTTTTATGGAGCTTTTTGCTTCTTCATGAAAGAAATAATTTGCACTGTCATATATTTCTGCCCCTTATGCACTCTGAATTAAAAAAAAATATTTTCCTCTAAAAATTTTCCTCTAAAAATAATATTCTTAGGATTTAGTCTCTAACAGTTGACACTTGCTATAGGATGTTTGTTTTCCTGTCTGAGCCGCAGGATTGTTTCTGCCATTATTTACCCACACATTTTTTTCCCTTCATGATTTGAATTAGGTGACTGTTTTAGATACTCTTAGAAGCAAAGGTCACTGATAGTTTTGGACATTTAACATGAGTGCTTAAGTGAGAGGCAGATCTCTGGATCTCACATAGGCTCTATCTCACCTGGACAAATTAGGCTGTTGTTCTGACACGGCCTAAAGTGCCCTTCTCTCTCCTAGGCCTTGAAATCGGGCAACTGAATTAGATTTGTGCAACTAGACAGGGTGAGTACTCAGTGCCTCTGTGGTCCTGCATTGTCAGGGCTGTCTGTGTTGAAACCGGAGCCATTTCTCCTTCCCATCCTCTTGCACCTCATCATTCTGTGACCTGGTTTGGCAGCACTGAGGGTGACAGAAATAACTAACAGTAGAGCAGATACCAAGGGAAGTGTCTGCTGTGGCTCCTGCAGCGTGACTGAAGCTAGACTGAGAGCTACTTCAACGTGCAGTAGCTGAGACATTCTTGAGCACACTGGTGTAACTTTATTACATTAGAGAAATCAGAGAGAGGTTTATACAGATTTAATTTTTCAGTTATGTGATCCTAATGGACAATTATCCATCCATTCTTTGAGGCATATTTCATATCTGTTTTCATTATTCTTTAATTAATATTCTTAAGCCAAAGACAGTCCATGTACTCAGCAAAGGCAGGACACAGTGATGAACCATCTAGTTCTGCATCCCAGCTCTGAGTTTAACTCAGTCACCATTTAGCCTGAGTGGCAGCTGAGGGTGGAAAACTTGAGCTCAGAGGGGAATTCTCTTGAAGCAGACACAGCAAACTGTATTTCATTCATTATTTCATAGTGATCAAAATGCTATTTTCTTCTATCCAAAATCTGTAATGACACCAAATAAATTTCCCTCCCCTCAGGAAATGCTCAGCTTGTGCATCTGACAGCTGCATAAAACTTCCTGTTAATTAATGGCACTGAGCTCCTAACAATTATATATGATTAGCCAGTTTCATTTATTACTGTCCAAAAGGAGAGCCAGCACCATTCAAATGCTGACAATTGAAGAGCAGATTAATATTGGTCTGTATGTGCATCTGGTTGTGCTCTCTGAAGGGGCTGATGTGTTAATTTGAGGTGAGGATTCCAGCCAGCTGTTACATTCAAGGTTTATTTAGCACAGCAGGACGGGTAAGCAGCAGTACATCCCGCTCAACACTAGAGAGAGCTGGAAGAAAGAGCCTACAGGAGAACGGTGGAGGAAGAAAAAACAGGCAAAACTTAAGGCAAATTCTAACAGTTTTAGACTAAATACAACTGAAGTTTTGACTCAGCCTTTCCTATTCCTGAGCAGATGGATGAAGTGAGTCATGGACTTCCTTCTTTCCCACGAGGGAGACTCAGCCCAACCTCCCCACGTGGCCGGGATCTTGAGCGGGGAGAGCCCTGCATCTGTCTGGTGCTTCAGTCCCCAGGCAGGTGGTCACCAGGAGGGACTCGCTGCCCACCCGTCCCATGGGCATCGCGGCGGGTGCTGGGTGCCTCCCCGCAGGGTGACACAGCCACGAGGGCTCTGCCCTGTGTAACAGCTATGGACACTGGCCAATTGTGAAATAAAACATGTTTCGTTTATGGCGAAAAATTCCAAGTTCACTGAGTTCGGTTTCATTCCTGTTCAGTGACTGTGGAAAGGGTAGCTTGGGTGCATTTTTGCCTTCTTTAGTCAGAGAAGCAAACTGGGCAGCATACAGGGAATCTGATAGGGTTACAAGTCTGCTTTAGGAATTAGGTGCCTCCTGGCCAGCATTTTCTGAAGTAAATTAAGATGGTGAAATAGACTTTTTTTTTCTTCTAGTAACTTGAGAAATCCATAAGGAACTACAGAACCATCTCTCTTTCCACTTTTCTGTGCCTTCAGCTTAATCTGAATGTCCAAACCGTAATATCTCAGTGGGATTTTTTCCTAATGAAAAATGTTGATCAAACAGGCAACTTAAAGTTATGTATTCAAGGAAGGATGTCCTGGAAGGGAGGATTCTTGTGTGCTGGTAAGTTCATTTCAAAAGAATGGGAAAAACTGTATCCTTTTTTAGACTTCAGTGGAGATGGAAAATGGCAAATGATAAAGCATGAGTCTTCAGTCTTTGGATGTAATAATTCATTGTTATGAAGCTATGACTGAGACCTCTGAGCTTCAGATTTGTCAGATAATTGCAAGTTACTGCAGCGCAGGAGGTTTCTAGAGAATCCAAGGTAATGCAGTGAATGATGTTACTACAGACTTGGAGCTGCAACAACCGATGCTGCTAAAAACATGCCAAACTAAGATGCTGGCACTCCTGTGCACCTGATTCCTGCAGCAAGATCCAGAATTCTTGGGACAGAGGCTCCAAAGACAGAGCAGAGAGTGCCAGACACATCACACAGCAGAGCAGACATCCCTCCCGCAGAGTGGGCAGTCTCGAGCTAGCACTGAACCACATATGAGCTCAAAACTTCCTGTCCCTCAAAACTTCAGTGCCTGACTCCATGGTACAGGCACAGGCTCTGTCCGGCCAAGCTTCAAAGCACAGCCCACTCGCTTGAGGTAAGTATTTCTAATACTATTCCCAGGAATTGCACTGTGGCCCCTTGGCCGAGGCAGACAATACTGGCCTGTTGCTCAGAGCAGTTTCCCAGGAATGGTGACTTGGCTTCTTTGCAACCCAAAGGAGCTGCAAAACCACATCTCAGCTTCTGTAAGATTAACCACCAAATATAGCGGTGGGAATGACGGGGCTCAGTCACATTTTTGATTTTAAGTGCCTTTATTTGCTTAGTTTTAATCTGGCTCCTGTACAGTTAGTCATTCCTAGTGACTAAAGAATTATGTTTTCAGCAAGTAGCTTTTCCCCACTGTCTCTTATGGAGTCCATATTAACTGTGAAAGCTGCCTCCTGCTCACCAGTGCAGCGTGAATGGGTAATGAAAAGGAGTCAGTAATTGCTTCAGGGCAGGGGCCGCCGGAGCACCCGTAATCCCTGCCACGTCGCAGGATTCCCGGCAGGGACTGAGCAGCATGAGGCTGTGTCCTGCGTTATGGCACTCAAGCTCTGAAACAGCTCCGCTGACCTCCGTGGCACTCGGAGCTTAGAGCAGAGCTTGGCTCGTGCTCCAGCTGAAACCCCATTCTGGACAAGAAATCTTTGCTAGGCTGCCTTGCCAGAAAGAATCTGTAGACGAGGCTTTAAATGGTGTCCTCTAGCCTCTAGTTTCTCCAGAAGCTGATTGTAGTTCACAGTGTCAGTTTAGAACAGATTTGGCCTTTCTTGCCCCAACCAGAAAACAAAACAAAAAAAAAAACAAAACAAAACAAACAAAAAAAAAAACCCAAAAAAACCAAACAAACAAACAAAAATAACAGGTTCCTGCTGCCATTATTTTTTTTAAGAGAGAGAATTACAAAATATATACCAGCTATTTCTATATGTGGGAGCTTCCAGAACAGATAAAAGGTTTCTGTGTTAGCTTGAAATAGAGAGTTATTGTGTACATAGTCCCAGAGTGGGTGGGACAGGCATGTGTACCACAGTCACAAGCATTTTATGTTTCCATCAAATATGCACTGATAATAACAATACTATGTTAAATATTTCATTTCATTAAGACAGTTTCTGCAAGGTTAGGTCATTACTTTTGCCAGCTGTTACTGCTTTTGAAGACTGCTGGGTATGCTTTTCCCCTGTCAGACTATCACCCTTCCCACTCCCAAACCTTAAATATTAAATGCAAAGAGCTTGGTATATGGGAAGCAAAAAAGGCAAATAAAAAAGGGGGAGTTATTCTTGACTAAGTATTTCATTCTTCACTTTACTGAGAAGTTAGCCTGGTCACAAAGAGCATAAATCTGCATCAGTTATATTATTGTTAGAGATGTAGTTATCTTAAAGAGAGGGCTTGATCTATATGGATGATATCCGCGGTGCTTCTCTGCCCCGAGGGACAGCCAGGCAGGAAGCTGAGTGCTACTGGCAAACTGCAGCTGAAGGTGGAGCTGAAGGCGAGTTTGCAGCCCTGCTTTCCTCTCTTACAGTTTTGCTTATGAATCTGTATTTTGCCACGAGCTGCCCCTATGACTTTGTCCCAAGTTATCCCCTTGGGGAAGTGCCACAATTATCTTTGCTTTGGACTTACTCCAGGGAAAGTTACATTCAGTCCTGGCCACTTCCTTTCCATGTTTCATGCCCGCAGGAGAAGCTCCTTGTACGACTCCCTGCAGCTGACCCAGCACACGGAATTAATGTTCCTGCTCAGTGTGTAAGAGGTCCGTTAGGTCACTGAAGGATGAGGACAGCTGGAGCCAACTTTTCTTTCTGAAAAGATATAGTTCAGTAACTGTAAAAATACAAGCATGAATAGCAAGACTGTCTAACATTTAGAAGGGACTGAAGCTCTGGGACTTGGAAACTCACTCAACTTCCTTTATTATGGCCAGGGCATATATTCCTCTGCCAGTTCCAGCACTGCTCCTTCCCCTTTCTGAAATCATCATCAAGGCCCTTCAGGTAAACACAGTGGCTCTGACATATTGCTCAGCAAGTTCCTGATTCCTGCAAGTGAAGGCTTCGTTCTGGGATAGCTCCCAGCTTTAATGCAAGAGGCCTGTCCTTGTGCACAGCTCCCCAGCACTCAGGGACACGTTATAAGCGGCCAAGGGGACAGGAGAGAGTCAGGAGAAATGAG